>VMDO01006739.1:0-18693 GCA_007922755.1 Pedetes capensis
CTACACCTACTTCCTCTTTGTCCTTAATGCCTCCTTCAGCTTCACCACCCAGGCCAGCAGAGGCTGCAGGGACAGTCTTTGTAGGGCTTCACCTTCACTATAATTTTGACCAGAAATGTCTCCCAAAGGCTCACGTGGTAAAGCCTTTGTTTCCAGCCCATGATACTATACGGAAATGGTAGAACATTAGAACTTATTCCTCTTATTTAACTGTTAGTTTGTACCCATTGATCAATATCTCCCCATCCCACCCCCCAGCCTCTGGTAACCATTATTCTACTAACTACCTCCAAAAGACCAGGCTTTCTAGATTCCACTTATGAGCGAGATCATATGGCATTTGTCTTTCTGTGCCTGGCTTATTACATCTAACATAATGCCCTCCAGGTCCAGCCATGTTGTTGCAAATGACAGGATTGCATTCTTTTGACAACTGAATAGTATTCCATTGTAAATATACTACATTTCCTTTATCCATCATCCATTGCTGGGAACTTGGGTTGTTTCCATGTCTTGTTGTTGTTGTTAGGTACTGTCGAGTCGGTATCCATACAACAGACAAAACACTGTTACTAGTGCTTCTCTGCTATTCATAAGGTTTTCAATGGCTGATTGTTTGGGGTGTGGGTTGCTAGGTCTGTCTCCCAAGTCCACAGCACCTGGTGTTCCCAGGCGGTCTCCCACCCAAGTACTAACCAGGCCTGACCCTGCTTAGCTTCTGAGATCTGATGGGATCTGGTGCCACAGTGGTATGGCTGCAGGCTCCCATATCTTAGCTATTGTAAATAATGCTGCAGTGAACATGGGAGTGCAGACATCTTTGGTGTACTGATTTCAATTATGTTGGATATATACCCTGTCATGGGATTCAAGCGTAGTCTACTCCAGAAACTGTGCCCATCACCACCATGAAATACTATGTCTGCAGCAATGTCCTAAAAAACACTGAACACACAGAATACTGAGCAGCCCTTTGCTATTTTTTGCTATTTTCTATACAGCATTTCAACCAAGCTTTGGGTTAAGTGAGAATTTGGGGGCTAGCTTGACTCCTTAACTGTTATTTATAATATTACTTCTATGGAAAGCAATCATTGTACATTCCAAGCAATTGGCCTCCAAATGAAATTTCTGAATAGTCTATGCACAAGTCGGGGGTTAACTGCATATCTCACAGGAAAATGATTGCCAAAGGAAAGACACATGTTTCCATCCAAAATAAATGTCTGGAAAGTATTTGGCCTTTGAATAAACTCAAGCCATCCATCTTTAGCTAGCAGTTTACTCTAAGGACTGTTCATCAAGTCCTCATAATATGAGTAAAGACTTTTCAGAATGTTAATATCAAGTCACTGACATGGTTCTGGAAGTTGCAGAATTTTCACGTGAGCACACACATATTTCTAGGAGAGAGTCCTTGGCAGCGGGGACTTTTTAAAGAAGCAGAAAAAACATGAAAGCTGGGCATTTGCTGACACTTTCAGAGGTAGATAGATCTTGGGCTCTGTACTTCAATGAAGATCAAATATTCTAGGAGGAGGAAAAGCTAAAAGTCAGGAGAACTTTAGGTTTACATAATTTTTCTCATTTTAAATATAATCTAACATCCACACGGATCTGTCTACTGGAAGTAGCCCACACAGTCAACAGGTTGTAGCAATTGCTTACGGAGCTGGCACAATCCCACTTCTAACAGCAATAGATGGAATCCGATTTCACTTCATTTTACTTTCCAACGTGTAAAACTCTCAGAGAAGCTCATGATTATGTAAAAGCAATACAACAGCAGCAATACAGTAGCCTTCGAGAAATGCACATCCAACTGTACACATTTTCTTTCCCGGTAGGAGAAAGTTGGGAGGCTCAGAGGTAACAGAAGAAATCTTAGTGGTGAACAAAACCAGGAAAAAATAAGATACAATTTCAAATTCTATTGTGCAAAAACACTTCTTGAGTAAAACCAAAACAAACTTAGCAATGATCCCAAACTGCAAGAATATTAACCCCATTGTCACAAAGTTGAAATTTCACAAATTAAGGAAGAACAAAAGCAAAATCTATCCTTGCTGAAGAAGCAATCCTAGTCCTCAGAAGTTCCACGAAGAGCACTCTCCAACTTTGTTACCCTGCAGAAAAGTTCTGAGTAGAAAGTAATGACCTCTACCAGTAAAGGCAAAGAAACTCATTCTTTACATACCGTGTTATGTTGTTGTTAGATGCTGTCTATTGGGTATCTAATAGCGACCCTATGTACAACAGGTGAAACACTGTTGTCAGTTTTTCTCTGTTATTCATAGGGTTTTCAATGGAGGACTGATTTTTGGGAGTGGGTTGCCAGGTCCTTCTGCCAAGCCTCCAGCACCTGGTGTTCCCAGGCAGTCTCCCATCCAAGTACTAACCAGGTACAACCCTGCTTAGCTTCTGAGATCTGACCGGATCAGATGCCACAATGGTATGGCTGCAGGCTATGTGCCATAGGTATTTGATAAGTGTTGGAAAGCAGATGACTACAATAGGTACAAAATTTTGGTACATGTGTTTTTTATCACTGACTTACTTTTTTTAATAGAACATAGATTTATATTTGTTGTTGTTAGGTGCCATCGAGTCGTGCCTGACTCATAGTGACCCTCATAGGGTTTCCAATGGCAGATTGTTTCGGGATTGCCTTGGGAGTGGGTTACCACGTCCCTCTCCCATTTTTGAGGTGCTGAGAATCGAACTTGGGACCTCAGAGACTGCAGAGCAGTGCTCTACCAACTGAGCTAAATCAGGCCACCTGGATTTATATAGGATCCTCCAAATTGAGAGACCCATGGATAATCTTCATGTTGAACTATCATAACAAATGGTGGTTGGACTTTTTTGTTCTGTTTGATGAAGAGAAAGTGTCTGTGTTTTAGAAGGAGAAAAAAGGCTTTTAGTCATTCATCAGCTCCGTTAATAAGCACTCTAAATCTCAGAGACAGGTTTGGACTCCTGAAGACTCTAATGGCATTTCCTCATGTGACCATCCCTTACCAGTGTGCCACTTTATTGTGTTGCCAATTATTATTAATTTTTATCAGTTAGATTTTTTATTAATTAGTTTTTAAGTTTGGTGATACTGATAACCGATTAGAGCTATACCCTACAGTGTAATAACCACTGGCCACAGATGGCTATCGAGCCCTTGAAATGTGATTGGTCCAAATATTGATGCACTGGGACTATAAAACGCACACTACATTTGAAAGCTTAGAATTAAAAATGTCAACGAGTAGTACAATTCTTACGTTGCTGACCCACTGAAATGATACTATCTTGGATACATGATATGATATACAACACAATTTTAAGATTCCCTTCATCTATTCTCTGCTCTTCCCTATCCTGTCCTATGCTCCAGGATCCTGAGTTCTGAGGACTGAGTCACCCAGGTTTCACTGATGGCCAGTCCCTGGTTTGGCTCCAGCCATAGGTGGCCCCAACCGGAAGATCTGAGGATGAGAGGGAGGAGAGGTCAAGATATGTCTTTCTCCTTCTCATCCCCTACTTCAGGTCCACATCTCTTGGAGAAGGTAATGCTCCATGACTAGAGCTCCAACTTGGTATCCCCTCTTCCATGATCCATCCTAACTGGTCTATGACAGTACAAAGCCCCATATTTATCACTGCAGCCCTAGGGAGGAAACAGCTCCCCATGACGTCTAGCCTGGGTCCCCTGCCATGACATCCTTCCCTGGGTCCCTTAACCCTGCCATTCCTTAGTACATCCTTTCACTATTGCCTATTCATTTCAAACCCCAGGGGTGAATTCTATTTCCTGCTGAGGCCCTGCCTAATACCCTAACCCATTATTTTCCCCTTTATAACAGTGGAAAAATCCAAAATCCAGGACCTACAGACAAGATACATTAGGCTAAGATGGGTTTGTTGCATTAACATCACCCTTCCCTTCTCCACAGGCTGGGATTTAGCTCAGTTGGTAGAGCTCTGCAGTGCAGTCTCTGGGGTCCTGAGTTCAATTCCCAGCACTGCAAAAATGGGAGAAGGGCCTGGCAATCCACTCCCAATGCAATCCCGAAACAGTCAGCCATTGAAAACCCTATGAGTGTTGCTATGAGTCAGATACTGACTGAGCAGCACCTAACAACAACAACAACACTTCTCCATTATCCAAGAGCCCCAGGGCAACACATTCTGTTCAGTACTATTTCACCCACCTCCTTGGGGGTCAAGACAAGACTATTTGTGCTAAGAAAATCTAGTGTTTCAATCAATCAGTCCTTCCTTCCTTCCCTCCTTCCTTCCTTCCTTCTCTTTTCTTAAGGAAAAAAGAGACAGAGGAGGAGAAAAGAGAGAGATTTTAAACGTTCACCTAGACACCACTGGATGGACATGACCTAGTTTAGGTCCATGAATCACAAGAAGATATTTAATCAGTTTTGGCAGAAACTGATGAAGAAGAGTCTCTTCCTTTGAGTAAAAGGGTTGTAAGGAAATGAGATCTCAGATGACTGAAGCCATTTGGACTGCCATGAAAGACCCTAACCAGAGGATAGAGTTCATAAGCGGAGAAGAGCTGCTTTGAAAGTTAGGAGCCAGCTGGAGTCAGATCCCTGATCCCCTGGACATCCGAATCAACCCCCCTGAAACCTGTGGACCTCTTCCCTCTTCAGTCAAATGTGCCAATGAAAACTCTGTTTTATTTTTTAAACTGTTTAAATTTGTAGTTCTGGGGTATTGAACTCAGCCCCTAGCACGTGCTAGGCAAGTGCTCTACCGCTGAGCCAGAACCCCAACCCCCTTTATTTTTTCTCTTTAGCAGGGTTTCCTTATGTTACACAGGCTGCCTTGGCCTCCAACTTGTGATTCTCCTGCCTCAGGATTCCAGGAGTGTGACACAGGGTCTGGCTGAAGACTCTGTTTTAAAACAGATTGAACTGGGATTTTTTTTTTTTTAATGATCTTCCATTGAAAGGTCTTTAGTCGACACACAGAGTTATGCCTTATGAGCAAGCCCACCTATAACGCACAAACCCAGGGGAACAGTTCACACTCAGGTCCATGCAGGGGAAAGTCCTCAGCATTGAGCCTGTGCAGCTCTGTGTTGTTTGGCACCTAAGAGACTATTTACTCATCCCCTGTCATTCAGCACAAGGCAAAAATTTCCTCCTAGTTCCCCATTAATTCGTCTTCTTTCAATGCCCATTTTCGTTAATCTCTTCTTACTACCCAGGCGCAAGTAAGACACGGTGGTCCTCTTTTACCTTCTTGTTTCTCCCAAGAGCTAACCTTTGTGCTTTCTACTCTTATTTCATGTTTCTGATAGCCTCTGGGAATTCCTAAAAAGAATGAATAAAATCTTTAATCTGGACCAGCTCCACTGGCTAATCAACATTTTCCCATCAGCCTTGCAAACATGGATCCTGTTCTTTCATTTTCAGTTTGTTTTCTGTTCCATATTGGCTGAACTGATCGTTTCTTCATCCTCCAAATATGTCCAGCTAACACGCATTTCAGCACCTTTGTGGGTGATGTTTTCCTTGCCTTGAGTTCCATGACCCCTTTATCTTCCTCTATTCAAGTCTCACGTTTCTAGCAAATCCCAGTTCAGATCCCTCTCCCTTGTGCTTGTCTTTGTCCAACATTATTACAAGAAACAGAACACATCAGCCAAAAGACTGATTTTGTTGGATGGAAGTCCAGGCCTGACCCATAGAACTGAAAGCATTCAAAGCAGCCAGGTCTCCTGAGAGACTGGAGCCCGAGGAACCAGAAGATTGAGTTGAAAGTTGCTCTTTCCATCTCTGGGACCCTAAGTCCCCACTGGCCTACTTCTTTCTTCCTATCTCCTTCACCGTTCTTGGTCTCTCCACACCAGCTCTTGGTATTTTGTGTGTGCCCGGGGGGTTATCTGTTCTGCCAATTCCAGGATCCAATGGGAACTGAGTATATTCTTGCCCCAATTTTTAAATTATTTGGAAAGAGAAGCTGATTGGCTAATCCAAGTTGATGTGTTGACTTCCCCTGGGTCTGATACCCACCCCCTACCCCATCAATTGTAGAAGAAGGTACATGATTACAAGGCACCTTTGACTATACCTTCAGAAAGATCTGACTCTCCAAAGAGGAGGTAAACAGGTCTGGAAGAAGTGGTCAGCATCTCTAACATACTGACTACACCACATGTAGTGATTTAACCTCTAATCTTCTTATGATATCTATCTCACACTGTCCTAACTTGTATTCATGCTTCACTTCCCACTAGCCTACAAGGAACCTATATGGTTTTATCTGTATTTTATGTAAGTCCTGCCATTATAGTATGGTTATGAAGTATGCAGACTCTGAGACACAATTTAGGATGCAAGACCATTCATTAAAGATGCCCTTGGAGCCTGGCACGGTGGCACATGCCTGTAATCCCAGCAGCTCGGGAGGCAGAGGCAGGAAGACTGCAAGTTTGAGACTAGAGGCAGTCTGCATAACTTAGTGAGACCCTGTCTCAAAAAGTAAAAAAATGGCTGGGCGTGCAGCTCAGTGGTCTGGCACTCATAAAGCATGCAAGTGCGAGGCCCTGCGTTCAACCCCCAGTACCGCAAAAATAAATAAATAAATAAATTAATTAATTAATTAAAAAAAGATGTCCTTGGTATCAAGATCTTTGGAGGACAAAAGAAGGAAGGAGTGGATAGAGGGGACGGTGAGCTGTAATGAAGGGCCAATGACTGCCTCCATCTACACTATATGAACTGTATGGCAGCTTTGATGTTGTCCTAGTTAGGCTGAGATGACCAGACTGCTAGATGCTGTATTTGCCAGTCACTGGACGTGACACTTCTTGGGAAGAGGCACGTGTTTGTAGGAGGGCTGATGCAGTCCTGGAGGCTCCTAACAGCTGGAGGCACAGTCAGCAGCCGCAGTGACAAGTCCTTAATTAATGGGGACTCGGGATGGTACAGAGGACCATCCTCTATAACAGAAAGCAATACTGCCCAACACTATGAAATGCACACCATCTTTTTGTTTGAGCCCATTGCTGCAGACACTTGCTTCTTCTCATTTTGGGTCATGCTACATCAGTACCTGCTGGTCCCTGGGGCTTTACTCCATTCCTATCATTAAGGTCAACTCTACTTTGAGGAGACAACTCTTCCCCAGTTGTTTCTTGAACGACTTTCAGCCTGGGGGCTCATTTTCCTGCACTATATTTGGCAGTGCTTCTCTGCTATTCATAGGGTTTTCAATGGCTGTTTCAGGAGTGGGTTGCCAGTTCCCGCTCCCTAGTCTGTCTTAGTGTGGAATCTCAACTGAAACCTGCCCAGCATGGTGGTCCTTCTGGCATCTGAAATACCAGTGATGTAGCTTTCAGCATCACAGTAACACACAAGCCCCTGAAGCACAACAAGGTAGTAGACATATGGGGCTGTTGACAAGGATGGAGTACCAATAGGCAATGGTGTGAGGGCCTTCTGAGATTCTGGAAATCTTGATCTTGTGTAAGGCTGCACAGTGTCAAGTGCAGCCTTACACAATGTTAACCACTGCGTCTTACACCATGCGTGTGCTTGGGACTGGTAGGTACTTGAAAGTGGGGAACGGGGCTAAAGAGAATAATTGGCGAATGAAAAATTAAGTGAAGCAGGGCGCAGTGGCACATGCCTGTAATCCCAGTGGCTCGGGAGGCGGAGGCAGGAGGATCGCAAGTTGAGACGAGAGGCAGTCTGCGTAACTTAGCGAGACCCTGTCTCAAAAAGTTAAAAAAAAAAGTGGGTTGTGGGTGCAGCTCAGTGTTCCAGCACTTGCAGAGCATGCAGGTGCGAGGCCCTGGGTTCAACCCCCAGTACAGAAAAAAAAAAAAATTCAGTGAATGAGTATGCACAAATAAGTCATTCTTCCAGAGATCTTACTTGGAATACAGATTTTTTTTTCAATTGCAAAATTGAAAGTTTGTGATATGTGCAAATTCCATACCTGACACTGCCTTTAAATGACTTACAGAGCATCTCTGTTAACTTCCCTTCTCAGAATAAGCGGATGCCTTCCAGGCATGTCTGTCCCTAATACTTGTGT
Source organism: Pedetes capensis (assembly GCA_007922755.1). Classification (NCBI taxonomy): domain Eukaryota; kingdom Metazoa; phylum Chordata; class Mammalia; order Rodentia; family Pedetidae; genus Pedetes; species Pedetes capensis. The sequence continues at coordinate 8,059 of VMDO01006739.1, forward strand.
GGCCCAGAGAAGGAACAACAAAGGAGATCCCTGCCCCATACTTTTGTGTCCACACCTCAACCCACACAACCACCTTCTACCCACAGGCTGTCCCTAGCATTCTTGTCCACGAGGGCCCTTGGTCCACTGGCCAGGAAACAGATCCAGAAAGGAGGATCCATGTTCTGGAAGTGGGTTGGGGCCATGTTATTAGGGAACTTAAGCATCGCATGGAGCCTGACATGTGGTCTCGAGCAGCTCAGACCCTGACCGGCTTTCCACATGGCCACTCCTGTCAGGGTTCAGCTCAGGCCTGACAGAGGTCAGAGCCTTCCCCTGACACCGAGTGGGTATCAGGGACCACTGGACAGGGTTGGTGTGGTGGCCGGAGTCCCCAAAGAAGGACCTCAGGAGACCTTCTGCGGGAAACAGGAGAGGGAAGGTTTATTGCGTTACTCCCCAGGTGGGGTGCAACCAGCAAGCAGCCCCTGTCAAGTGCTCAAGTGCTAGCTCAGAGCCTGCTGCAGGCTCACTGGTAGAACAGCTCAGCCTTAAAGGCACAGCTACAGGCAGCTGGTGTTCCGCTAGGCTGGAGGTCTAGTGGTCTTGACTCTCGCAGCTCGCCTTCTCTGCCTCCCTCCTTCCCAAGGATGGGAGGAATTTGGAGGCTCTTCGTGGCTTGCTTGTAGCCTTTGGCACTTCGGGGCCCCTGTTTTGATGTGTCGGCTTGCTTGGAGATCTTCTGCTGGATTGGGGAGTGCTGAAACAAGGTGATGGGATCCAGTCAGCAGTTGAGGGACAGTGAGAGATCAAGGGGGTGAATGGGGTCCAGGAGCCCTGCCTATATAAGCAGGGCTCCCCTGAGGGGGGCATGTATTGGGGTTAGCCAACCAGGGCACATTCCTGACAGGTGAACTGTCATACCTGCCAGGTAGGGGCAGTTATTTAACTGAGATGCTAGGGGTAGCCAATCAAAATTGAGGTGGTTGAGGCTGGTCAGGCTGGTCAGGGGCCATCTTTGCTCACTCAGTTGGAGGTGTAGGAGTGAATGAGTGGGATGTGGCCCTGTGGTCACCTAGAGGTCAGTCCCTCAGGCTAGTATGGGGTGCATTTTAAAAATCCCAACACACTCCTTCCTCCATCTGTGGGGAGCCTACAGTGAGGCAGGGCCCTCTGGAATGCAGGGACTAGAAAGGAGTCCTGGGAGCACAGATCGGCAAGTGCGAGTGGGTAAACAGTTCATCCCACCTGAATGGCGAGTGCAAATTCTCACTTGGGTACTCCCTATGTTTTATAAGACATCAAACATCCCAACAGGAGTCCTCCCTTAAAAGTTTTTCCTCTTTATTTCTCTTTCTCAGCAACGTGCCTGGTCCTCTATTTCTATGCCTTTGCCGGATTTATGCTGATCAGCATTTATGGAGATTTTGAAACTACAAATGTATATGCTTCACCCCGTTTAGGAAATCATCAACCTATAGTTGTTTACATGCCACAAGAAATATGAATGTACATAAGCTGAATGATCTCATCATGAATCTGAGATCAAACTGCAGTCTCTTTGTTGGGCACGGGTGTCCTTTGAGCATATTTACCCCCTCCATTATTCTTGACTATTCCATTCTCCCCCTTTTCCTGTTGCCTCTCTATATCCCTATAATTCCCCCTTTTAGTTTCAATTTCTCCTCCCTCCCACTGTCCACATATGAGTGAAAACATGCAATATTTGCCTTTCTGAGTCTGGCTTATTTCAGTTAACATGGTGACTTCTACTTCCATCCATTATCCTGAAAATGGCAGTTTTGTTCTTCTTTATGGCTAAGTAAAAACCTATTGTGTATATCTATATCATCTATATCTATAGCTACCTATCATCTGCCTGCAGCCGTAGCCCTGTGGCATCTGATCCCGTCATATCTTGGAAGCTAAGCAGGGTCGGGCCTGGTTAGTCCTTGGACGGGAAACTGCCTGGGAACACCAGGGGCTGTAGGCTTGGGAGACGGACCCAGCAACCCACTCCCAAAAATCAATCTGCCATTGAAAACCCTATGAACAGCAGAGAAGCACTGACAATAGTGTTTCACCTGTTGTATGTACGGTCACTATGAGTCAGATACCAACAGGATGGTACCTAACAACAACCTATCATCTGTACACTACATTTTCTTTATCCATTCATCCATTGTAGGCTGGTTTCATAATTTGGCGATAGCAAATAGTGCTGCAATAACCATAGATATGCAGGCATCTATCTCTGTAATAAAATGATTTTAATTCTTTCAGATATGTACCTAGAAGTGGTATTGCTGGATCATATTGAAGTTTACTGATTTCCATGGTGACTGGACTAGTTAACATTCCCCTCTGAGGTGAATAAGAGTTCCTGTCCCCTCACATCCTGGCCAGCTTTTGTTATTGTTTGTTTACTTGATGCTATTCTGACTGGGGTGAGATGGAATCTCAGTGTAGTTTTGTTTTGCATTTTCCTCATGGCTAAGGTTGTTGAGCCTGCATCCGTAGCCCTGTGGCATCCGATCCTGTCAGATCACAGAAGCTAAGCAGGGTCAGGCCTGGTTAGTACTTGGATGGGAGACCGCCTGGGAACATCAGGTGCTGTAGGCTTGGGAGACGGACCTGGCAACCCACTCCCAAAAATCAGTCCTCCATTGAAAACCCTATGGATAGCAGAGAAACACTGACAATAGTGTTTCACCTGTCGTACACAGGGTCACTATGAGTCGGATAGTGACTTGACGGTACCTAACAACAACGACAAGGTTGTTGAGCATTTTTTCATGTATTTATTGGCCACCTGTATTTCTTCATTTGAAAAAGACTATTTGAGTTGCCTATTTGTTGATTGGGGGCTGGGATTTAGCTCAGTTGGTAGAGCGCTGTGCTGCAGTCTCTGAGGTTCTGAGTTCAATTCCCAGCACTGCAAAAATGGGAGAAGGGCCTGGCAATCCACTCCCAAGGCAATCCTGAAATACTCTGCCATTGAAAACCCTATGAGGGTCACTATGAGTCGGATACCGACTTGACGGCACCTAACAACAACAACAACAATTTGTTGATCAGATTGTTGACTATTATTAGTTGTTTAATTTTTCCAGTTTTTTATACATTCTGGTTATTAGTCCCCTATTAGATGCTTATTGGGAAAAGATTTTCTCTCATTCTATAAGCTCTTTGTTCTGTTGATTGTTTCTTTCACTGTGTGGAAGCTTTTTAATTTAGTGAGATCCTATTTGTCTATTCTTGTTCTTATTTCCTGTTTAGAAAACTTAGACCTCTGCCTAGGATCTTTAAGTGTTTCCCCTACATTTTCCTCTAGCAGCTTCAAACTTTCAGATCTCATATTAAGGTCTTTGATTCATTTGAATTGATTTTTTGTACAAGATGAATTACAGTGATCTAGTTTCAGCCTTCTACATGTGGATATCCAGTTTTCCCAGGATCACTTGTTAAAGAGGTTTTTTTTTTATTTTTCCATGGTATATTTGGGGTACCTTTGTCCAGAATCAGATGACTGTAGTTGCTTGGGCTAAATTCTGGGTTCTCTGTTACATTCCATTGGTCAATATGTCTACTTTTCTGCCAGTACCATGCTGTTTTTGTTACTATGGCTCTGTAGTATAATTTGAAATCAGGTAGTATTGAAGGTCCCAGCTTAGCCATAGAGCAGCCATTTTATAGATCAGACTAAGTTGAATGAGGCTGGGATTTAGCTCAGTTGGTAGAGCACCACACTATTAACCAATTGACCTGCTAATTCTGCTTAATCAGTTTGAGGGTTGGCTGGTGTAACCAATTAACCTGCTAATTCTGCTTCTGTATGGGTATAAAAGACCCTCACTTTTGCATTTCGGGGTCTCTGGTTCGAAAGAGCTTGGTAGACCCCGTCTCGACAGAACAATAAATCCTGTGCATTTGCATCGACCTTGGACTCCGTCTCTCATTGGGAACTCTCTAGATAGACACAGTCTCTTTCTGGGAAGCTGAGTCTTACAGTATAATGCTTTCTGTATTGCTCTTATTGCTCAGAATTGCTATGGCTATGCAGGGCCTTTTGTGTTTCCAAATGAATTTTATGATTTTTTTTTCTATTTCTGTGAAGAATTTCACTGGAAATTTGATGGAGATTGTGTTTATATATTCTGCCAATCCATGAACAATGAAAGGTCTTTTCACTTCCTGGTGTCTCCTATAATTTCTTTCTTCAGTGATTTATAGTTGTCATTGGAGAGATCTTTAACATCCTTGATTAGATTTATGCCTCGGTATTCTATCATATGTATTTTTTGAAACTATTGTGACTGGGATTGTTTCCCTGTCTTCTTTTCAGTGAGTTCATTGTTAGGCTACTAATTTTTTTATGTTGATTTTGTATTCTGCTACTTTGCTGGAATCCTTTTTCAAATTTCAGAGTCTTTTGGTGGAGTCTTTTAAGTATTTTGTTGTTGTTGTTGTTGTTGTTGTCAGGTGCCATTGAGTCAGTATCTGATTCATAGTGACCCTACCTACAACAAGGGAAACACCACTGTCAGTGCTTCTCTGCTGTTCATAGGGTTTTCAATGGCAAATTGATTTTTGGGAATGGGTTGCCAAGTCCATCTTCCAAGCCTACAGCACCTGGGGTTCCAAGGCAGTCTTTCATCCAAGTACTAACCAGGCCCAACCCTGCTTAGCTTCTGAGATCTGAAGGGATCAGATACCACAGGGCTACGGCTGCCTTTTAAGTATAAATCATATCATTTGCAAACAGGGATAATTTGACTTCTTTCTTTTCTGTTTGTGTCCCTTTTCTTTCTCTCACCTTATTGATCTGACAAAGTATTCAAGTGTGGGGAATATTATGGGATAGCCCCAGGGGCTAGAGAGGAAGTGTGATTGGGATAGGGGCTTATTTAGCCCTCTTGGACCCCTTGTTATCTAATTGGCTATATCCAACCCTCATCTTGTCCCCTGATTGGTAATCAAGGATCTCCCCTTGATTGTCCAAGGAGTGACATCTGGTTTCACTCTTTATTGGAATGTCACTCCTAAATTGGTTGTACCTCGCCCCTCGCGCCCCCACCTGATTGTCATCTTGAGGCAGTTAAGGCAGTTACCCAAGGACTACATAAACAAAGCTCGCTCTGCATGCGAGGCTGCTGATGGTGATGCTGCGAGCTGCTGGCTGCTGGCTTCCTGCTGGGGGGTTGCTCGCTGCCGGTCTGCTCTGCCACTCCATCGCAGACAGGCCACATCATCGCCAGATCAAGAGAGGACACTGCCTGCCATTGCAGAGGCCATTTCATCACCATCTGAACCATGCCGTACCACCACACAGACCTGCCGCCCCATCACCATAGGGTCGAGCTCACCAGACCAAGAGAGGTCTGCCTGCCATCACAGAGGCCACTGAAATGCCAGACCAAGACGGATTTCATCAGAGACCAGCAGCGGAGAAGAAGCCAGCCTTCGAGGGGGTCATCCTGAGGGCCCCCAGCCCACTGTTGAAGATGAAGAGCCTTCAGATCGAGTCCCGGAGGCGGAACTGAAATACTCAAGAACTGTGACACTTCCGCTATCTCGAAGGGTTGGCTTGAGGGCTGTATCTCTTTAATAAGAGCTGTAGAATAAAATCTGTACCAAAGGTATCCCGGAGCCAATCTGTCCTTGACTCCGTCAGTTGCCTCACCAGTCCCCCATGGTGTTGGGGTTTAGGCATCCCCACATTCAAGCACCATATTGAATACGAGTGGTGATAGTAGACAATGTTGTCTTATTACTGATTTTAGAGGAAATGCTCTCAAAATTTCCTCATTCAGTATAATGTTCACTAAAGGTCTGTTGCCAATAGCTTCAAATATGTTGAGGCATGATCCTTCTATTTCCAGTTTCTTTAGGGCATTGATTAAAAGGAATATTGGATTTTGTCAAAGACTGTTTCTGAATCTATTGAGATGATTGTATGACTTTTGTCCTTGATTCTATTAATATGCTGAATTATGTTTATTTATTTGCATATGTTGAACCATCCTTGCATCCCTGGAATGAATCCAATTTGCTCATGATGTATGATCTTTTTAATGTGTTATGGTTTCCTTTTTTTGTTTTTATTTTCTTCCTTCTTTTGCTTTCTTCATCTTGTTGCTGTTAGGTACCATAGAGTCATGTCCAATTCATAGAGACCCTCATAGAGTTTTCAATAGCTAATCGTTTCAGGATTGCTTAGGGAGTGGATTGCTGTATCCATCTTCCATTTCTGCTGCAGATCAAACCTGGGTCCTCAGAGAGTGCAGACCAGCACTCTACCCATTGAACTAAACCATCTCGTCTAAATCTGCTTTATCTACTCCCTTGTTATGTATTAAACCCCCTTCTACTTATTTTTCCCTCTTCTTCTTTTTTCCTCTCTACTGTTCTAATGGGCTGAGATTTAGCTCAGTGGGTAGAGTGCTGTGCTGCAATCTCTGAGGCCCTGAGTTCAATTCCCAGCACTGCAAAAATGGGAGACGAGCCTGGCAATCCACTCCCAAGGCAATCCCGAAGCACTCAGCCATTGAAAACCCTACGCGGGTCGCTATGAGTTGGAACCGACTCGATGGCACATAACAACAACTGTTCTAATACTACTCACTAGTCCTATTCCTTTTATTCTCTTTCCATTGTCACCCTTCCTGATTATTATAATATGTACAGTATTATCCTTACTCTTTATCTAAAGTTATTGGATTGTGGTGGTGATGTTTTTAACTGACTGTTACTATATATTCCTAGTGGTTTTGTCTAGCAATTGTGACTACTTCTGCAGTTAATTCTCTGTTCTCAAAGTGGTGCTGACCATTGGACCCAATGACTTGAGCACATTAATTGAGTGCTTACCTACTGTGCTCCACCCTCAGGCCAGTGGAGAGAATTTGTACCCCAACCCGGCCACATCCTGTCTTCATCTGAACACTGTGAATATTCCAACTAAAAAATACAGGAGATGAATCTACCCACCCTATGCTTGGTGCAAGCCCCAAGGCAGAAGCACAAGACATATGAAAAAACGAGGCACCATGATCACACCAACAGTTAATAATTCCATATTAATGGATTCCAGTGGGGGTGAAGTGGACAAAATCCTAGACAAAGAATACAAAAGAATAATTATAATAATGCTTAACAAAATCAAAGAGGACATGCATCAATTCAAAGAGAACACAAATAAACAACTGAATGAAACAAGGAAGATAATACAGGATATAAAAGAAGAATTCAATAAAGAGACAGAAATAGTGAAAAAAAAAAATCAAAAACCTCAATGAGTCAAATAGTATCTCCATTTCCCCTAACAGAAAAACAGGACACCATTCTTCCAGCAGTCTCTTAACTTTGAGGTGATCACTTCCATATGTTTTAGTAACCTCTACTCACAAGTGCTATAAGACAAGTCTTCTGCATGCTGTTAATCCCAGCACTCAGGAAGCTGAGGCAGGAGGATTGCAAGTTCTACGCCAGCCTGGGCTACACAGGGTGATCCTGTCTGAGAAAAGAAAAGGAAAGGAAAGTAGCCTTCATTTTCTCTCATGTTCAGATACCCAGCAAAAGGAACTGTAAGATGCCTCCACTCCCCAGAGATTCAAATTTTGGAATAATGTGCAGGAGACTCCCTGCCCCAGAGTGATGGAGTTTGTTTCTGATCAAAGAAATGAAAGCCCAGTCTCTATACACTGAAGGTACCAAGGACGTACACAACCCACTTTTGTATGTTCTTCCCTGTGGCCCTTGTACACATCTGTAGACTCACAAATCCTTAAGATGACCATGGATTTGAGGATTTGCTAGAACCGATAGATACTTGAGAACTCAAAACTCTGTGCATCTTCTCTCTGAATCAGGAGCTGTATTTCTTCTCAGATTTTCATGCCTATTTGATACAGGAGAACCTGATGTCTTAGTCCATTTCTTGTGGCTATAACATAATACCATAGGTAGGGTAATTTATAATAAACAGAAATTTATTGGCTCACAGCTCAGGAGGGTGGCTGGTCCAACATTAAGGTACTAAGATCTGTCAAAGGCTTTATATTGTGTTATAACATGGCAGAAGACATCACATGGTAAAAGGAGGGGAGAGAGAACAGAGGGGGAGGAGTGAACCCTCTCTTAAGATAACAAACCACCCCTCTGATGATTGCACTAGTTAAGTACAACTTAAAGTCCCCATCTACCAGTGCTGTCACAATAGCTACAGGTTGTAGCTACAATTCAACCTGAGTTTGAGAGGGAATAAACATTCAAAACTTAACGTCCAATAAACCACCAGTCCCAGGACATAAGCATCCACGCCCACAAGGGGTTCAGGCATGGTCAGCAGTCAGTACCTGGGTTGGAGGGGAATTCCCAGCCTGAGAAGCCAAGCCCAGAAGATCTTCAGAACAAGAAAAGGGGCGGCAGTAAGGGAGACGAGGAATCCCTGACCCTGGTGTGTGAAATGGGCTGAACATTTCTGCCTGTCTGGCCTCACGGGATCAGGGTAACTTTCCAACAAAAGTAAATGTGGAAGCAATTTGTGAATTCAAAAGAGCTGTGCAACAGCCAACACCACTAACTCCTTGTTTTCTCCTCAAAAAGGAGCTTCGTTCATTATGACGTTTACTTCTCAGCAACTTGAAATCCCTGGTGTTTGTTTTCTTGTGCTTTTATCTCATGGGAGAATAAAAATCAGTCCACTCACTGTGAACACATTCTTCATTAACACTTTTGTAAATATTCTGAAAACAGATCCTAAGTTAATCTCAAAGCACATCTTCATAAACTCTTGGAAGACTTACTTCATATTGTGGCAATTGCACCCTTTGATCAAGAGATTAAGAGAGGGGAAGAGAGAGAGAGAGAGAGAGAGAGAGAGAGGAGGAGAAAGAAAAATTCCAATATATCTTCTATATAATATTTTTGATTATCATTTTAATAATGGAATCCATTTAAAATTTGGTTTCTATATATAGAAAAATAGGATACTAGCAACCTCAAAAATGTTATGCTATCTTTCTCCTCGAAATAACTGATGCCATCTTCTGAGAACCCCTCTACTCTGACGAGATCAAGGGCATGGATAGGGTCCCTGCTCTGTGCCAGTCCCATGCCCCATTAACACTGGGGAGCACGAATCAACTTGATCCACACATTCCTGAGGTTGTCACCAGCTCCCAGGAAAGCATCCGGGAAGAATTAAATTTCAACAAATTCTCCAGGATAGCAGAGATATCAAAAGATAAGTTGACCTATTTTGTTAGTGCTTAAGTATGAAGACTGCATTCCCTCTTTATATAAATGTACCTTGCCACAGGTGCTAGGACTTTTATCAGCATTACACCACTTCTCAATATCCTCATTATTTGAGGGATGTAAGATCCACAAGGACTGGGGTTTATCTTAGTTGGTAGAGTGCTGCTCGGTACACTCTGAGGCCTTGGGTTCTATCCTCAGCAGGGCAAAGCAGGAGAAGGACCTGGCAGCACACTCCCGAAATAATTGACCATTGAAAACCCTATGAATAGCAGAGAAGCACTGACATAGTGCCAAGCATGGCACAGTGTTGGGGAGGGTTTTGTTCTGTTGTATGCAAGGTCTCCATGTGTCAGACCCAACCTGACGACACCTAACAATAACAAAACAGATCCACAAACAGGCTATTAACAATGAACTCACTTTACAGAAATTAAATGATACAGTAAATATTAAAATAAAACAATTACTTAGATTCTGCATCTAACAATGTAGTTCACATTTGCAACAATGAAATGCCAGGTGGGGTGTTGCACTGTAATCCCAGTGACTCAGGAGGTAGAGGCAGGAGGATCAAAAATTCGACACCAGAGGCAGCCTGGCAATTTAGTGGGACTTTGTCACAAAAAAATAAAAGGTCTGGGGATGCAGCTCCACGGTAGAGTGCTTGCAAAGTATTCATGAAGTCTGGATTCAACTCCCAGTACCACAAAATGATCTAATTCTTGGCACAAAGAATAAATAAAGTATTGATTTACAGGTTTGAAGGGCGTAATTTCCCCTGAGAAAGTTGAAGGACAGCATGCTAAGTCTTCCTTAGTCTCTGCTGAACTTTTGCACTTGATTATGAAAGGGTGATTCCCTTTTTTTTTGCAAAAAGTTGCAAGAACTTTGGTTTTTCTCAATGTCTGCCTCTTCAAATTTATTAATATTTAAATCATGCTCTGAGAAGTCCTTCCGTGATAACATCCTTGCTTATTTTCATTTCTTTAAGAGTCAGCTGAATTGATATCTTCATTTGTCAAAGGCTTTGCTTGATGGCAACAGTTTACCTTTGATTTGATAAAGTCCTGGATATTTTGGAAGATTTGCAATTGTAGCTTGAAATACATTTGCTGTGTATATGACTACACTGTTTCTAATACAGGGCCCAACAGGATGACACATCCATTCTTCAAGGGGGAGGGATTTAAATAGGGATTGGTTTATGCATGGTAAGTAAATTGGTGAATATTCATATTGTGACGCATTTTGCTTCTTTTCTGAACCCTTTATATGTGGGAGCTTGAATAAATATCCTAAGATGAAGACAAAGACATCTTTATCCACTAGCTGCTGTCTTTCTATGAATGAACCATCAATTGGACCATCATTCTGGTCCTACAGACAAAAAAG
>VMDO01006739.1:18793-23793 GCA_007922755.1 Pedetes capensis
AAAAAAAAAAAAAAAAAAAAAAAAAAAAAAGTGGACCTTCTTGGCGTAGTTCTATGCAGCTGCCTTATAGTCCAAGTTGAGAGGAGACATAGATAGGAGTCAAAAAAGATGTATTTTTAAAAGCAAGCAAAAGAAAATAAAAATCTCTATCAGGCAAAGAAAGACCAGTCACATATCCTACTTGCACTGTGAACAATATCAGTGAGTCCTGCTGGTTAGGATAAGTGATAGTCTGGCTTTGAGCAGCAAGACCTGCTTCCACATGCAATGGTGTCAGTTAAATTGAAAATTTGATAACTATTAGAAAAGAATTGGAAAAAGTAAAGAGAAATAGCATTTAGATTTCAACCCTCATGAAGTCCTTCCTTACCGTGTTGTTGTTGTTAGGAGCCATCGAGTCGCGTCCGACTCATAGCGACCCTTATAGGGTTTTCAATGGCAGATTGTTTCGGGATTGCCTTGGGAGTGGGTTGCCACGACCTTCTCCCATTTTTGTGGTGCTGGGAATTGAACTCGGGACCTCAGAGACGGCAGAGCAGCGCTCTGCCAATTGAGCTAAATCCCAGCCTTTCTTATCATAATCCTCTGTTATTCATGGTTTTGTATTCTGCAATTTCACATACCAGCAGGCAATTAACTGCAATCTAAAAATGTTAAATGGAAATTTCCAGAAATAAGGAATCTGTCCGTTTTAAACTGCACACTGTGTGAAGAAATGTGTAACCTCCACGATCTTCCTAGGTTTTTTCTGGAATCTGGGCCTGGGCGTATTCAGCCCTCCTCCCACTCCTGAGAGTAGCATGAGGCTGGGCTGTCCATCCAGGGGCGCCTGCAACTTCTTGGCATATGGAGCCCCCAGCTGCTCCTTCCAGGAAGGCAGCTTGGAGGAGCCTCAGCGTGGAGGGAGGCAGATGAGGGGCCAGGGAGCCTCAGCCATGGATGAGTCTGAGTCAGCCTCGCCTTATCTTGATGATGGAAATGTGAATGTGTATGAGAGAAAAGAACCCAGCATCATTCATGCGTCCTTCAAAAGAAACAATGCTACTTCCTTATATGGAAGGTTCTGGAAAAGGGGGTCCAGGAGGCCTGAGTGTCAGTACTGGCTTAGCTACAACCAGCTCTACCACCTAGGGAAAGTCACACAGAATGGACTCATAGCTCTCCTTTCCTCATTGGTGAAATGAATTACATCACCACTTCTCACACTGTGACCCTGAAATATTAGTGTAGCAGGGTGCCACGTTAGGCCTTCCACAAAATGTTACTCTGATATTTCATGAAAAAAATGTTGTAGGATGAAGTAATTATATCGAATAAACTAAAGCACATTTCTCCACACACAGATGATTCATAGGTGATGAAGATAAACCTTGCCCCAAATTACCGTAGTATCTTTCTCATTTCTTGTTTTTTGCAGAACATCTATGAACATCTTGAAGCTATCCAGCAAGAATAGTTTGGGTAGTGATGAAGTACATGGCTTTAAAGTCTTACTTGGTATAAAATTATATTGTTTCTTCAATACCAGAGAAACAACTAAACAGAGGAGAACTACAATATTAGCTTGCCTGAGTATCATTGTATTGGTCATACAAACTAATAATAGTAACTTGTGAAACACAATACAAATTAATAATAACTCACGAAACCTGCTTATGACCTGTTAAATTAACATGCACTTATGATTCATTGGGGCTAGGATTTAGCTCAGTTGGTAGAGGTCTGCACTGCAGTCTCTGAGGTTCTGAGTTCAATTCTCAGCACCGCAAAAATGGGAGAAGGACCTGGCAATCCACTCCCAAGGCAATCCTGAAACAGTCAGCCATTGAAAACCCTATGAGGGTCGCTATGAGTCGGATACCAACTCAATGGCACCTAACAACAACAACAACATGATTCATTGAGTCAAGTTAATTTTCTATAAATAATACTATTAGACTAGAATAATTTTTATGTTTATGCAACATTTGAGTTATGTAACATCATTAGAAAAATGACTTAGACAAACGAGAAGACTGGATAAAACATTTAATATGTTAAATAGTTAAAGGCAGGAGGATCACAAGTTTGAGGCCCAAGGAAATCTGTGTATTTTAGTAAGATTCTATCTCAAGGTGGAAAATAAAAAGGGCTGAGGTTGCAGCACAGCGGTAGAGCACTTGCATAGCATGCATGAGGCCCTGGGTTCAACCTCCTAGTACTAAAAAAAAAAAAAAAAAAAGTTAAAGGAGTGCTTCATGGTTGTATTTTACTCAAAAGGTAATTTCTGATTGCTTCTATTTCTTTGAGGGGTCTAAGCCTCCCAGCAATCAGAAGGCTGAGGTAGGAGGTCACAATTATGAGGACAATTTGGACTCTATAGCAAGAGCCTGTGTCAAAATAAAATGAAATAGGATAAAGTAAAATAACATAAAAAGAGCCCTTTGCTGGGTAAAAATGGCGCTCGTGCCTGTAATCCCAACAAGTCAGGAGAAAGAGGAAGCAGGATCGCAAGTTGAAGGCCAGAGGCAGCTTGCATAACGTAGAGATAGCCTATCTCAAGATAAAAAGAAAAAATAATGGGCTGGGAGTGCAGCTTAGAGGTACAGTGCTTGCAAAAGTATGTATAAGGCCTTAGGTTCAACCCCTAGTACCACCGAAAAAAAAAAGAGGGGGAGTGAGAGTTTATTACTTGATAGTCTTGTTGTTGTATGTCATAGAGTTGGATCCAATTCATAGTGGCGCTGTGTACCACAGAATAAAACACTCCCCGATTCTGTGCGAGGCACATGATCTTATTTATGTTTAAGCCCATTGTTGCGGACACTATGTCAATCCATCTAGTTGATGGTCTTCCATTTTTTCCTTGACCTGCCACTCTCCCAAACATGATGTCCTTCTCCATGGATTGGTCAAAAATACATAAGATGTAGTCTATCCATCCTTGCTTCCAAGGAGCAATCTGGTTGCACTTCTTCTGGGGCAGATCTGTTGGTTCTTTTGGCAGTCCATGGTGTATTCAATATTTGCCCCCAGCACCATAATTCAGAAGCATCAATTCTTCTGTCTCCGTTATTCATTGTCCAGCTTTCACATTCATATGATGCAACTGAAAATATGATGCCTGGAATCAGGTGAACCTTCATCTTCAATATGATGTCTTTACTTTTCAACACTTTAAAGAGGTCTTTTGCAATAGCTTTTCCCAATGCAATGTGTCTTTTGATTTCTTGACTGCCGCTTCCCTGGATGTTGATTATAGAACCAAGTAAAGCAAATTCTTGGGCAACCTCAATCTTTTCTCCATTTATCATGATATTGCTTACTGACCCAGTTATGAGGAGTTTTGTTTTGTTGATCTTTAGTCGCAATCCATACAGAAGGCTATGTTCTTTGATCTTCGTCAGTAAATGTTTCAAATTTTCTTCACTTTGAGCAAGCACGGTTGTGTCATCTGCATAACACAGATTGTTAGTGAGTCTTCCTCCAATCATGATACTGCCTTCTTCTTCATAAAGTCTGGCTTCTCTGAATATTTGCTCAGCATAGAGATTAAAGAGGTACCATGAAAGGATACAGCCCTGATGCACACCTTTCTTGACTTTCAACTGGGAAGTGTTTCCTTGTTCTATTCAAATGACTGCCTCCTCGTCTAGGTACAGATTTCTCATGAGTATAATTAAGTGCTCTGGTATTCTAATTCTTCACAATATTATCCATAATTTTTTATGATCCACACAGTCAAATGTCTTTGCATAGTTGATAAAGCATAGATGGACATCTTTCTGGTATTTTCTGCCTTTGGCTAATATCCACCTGACATCAGCAATGATGTCTCTGATGTCACACCCTCTTCTGAATCCAGCTTAATTTTCCAGTAGTTCCCTGTCTGTATACTGCTGCAATTGCTTTTGACTGATCTTTAGCAATGTTTTGGTTGCGTGTGATATTAATGACATTGTGCAATAGTTTCTACATTTGGTTGGATCCCCTTTCTTGTGAATAGGCACAAATATGGATCTCTTCCATTCAGTTGGCCAGGTAGCTATTTTCCAAATCTCCTGGCACAAGCAAGTGAGCACCTCTAGTGCTGCATCTGTTTGTTGAAACAACTCTATTGGTATTCCTTCAATTCCTGGAGCCTTATGTTTCACCAGTTCCTTCAAGGCAGCTTCCACTTCATCCTTCAATACCATTGGTTCCTGATCATGTGCAACCTTTTGAGATGGTTGTTCATCCACCAACTGTTTTTTTTGTATGACTCTGTGTATTCCTTCCATCCTCTTTTGATGTTTCCTGCATCATTTAATATTTTCCCTATAGAAGCCTTCACTGTTGCCTCTTGAAGCTTGAATTGTCTTCCGTTTTTTAAGCTTGAGAAAAACAGAGTGTGTTCTACCCTTTTGGTTTTCTTTCTCCAGCTCTTTGTACATGTCATTAACATATTTGACTTTGTCTTCTTGAGCTACCCTTTGAAATCTTCTGTTTAGTTCCTTGACTTCATCATGTCTTCCTTTTACTTTAGCTGGAGGACATTTAAGGGCAAGTTTCAGAGTCTCTTTTAACATGTAATTTGGTCTTTTCTTTATTTCCTGTCTTTTTAATAACTTTTTGCTTTCCTCATGAAGGATGTCTTTGATGTCATGCCACCACCCATCTGGTGATAGTAGTGAAGTAAAAATAAATATTCCATAAATAACAGATAAAGTCGAACAATCTACACTTCTGAAATTCTAAGACAGTTCTCATTAAAATAGTCCATAAACCAGAATGCATACCAAGTGACTCCACACTTGCATGTTCTGCAGGTGGTTTTAAACATAACTAGCTCAAGCCTGGCACAATGGTGTGCATTTGTAATTCCAGTGACTTGGATAGTAGAGGCAGGAGTAGGTTTGAGGACAGCCTGCATAACTTAGTGAGACCCTGTCTCAAGATGAATAAAATAAAAAATGGGCTAAGGGAGCAGGCTGGTGGTAGAGCATTAGCCAAGTATGTGGGAGGCTGTGGGTTCAATCCCC
>VMDO01006739.1:26293-97432 GCA_007922755.1 Pedetes capensis
GAGTGGACTACTGGGTCCTTCTCCCTAGTCTGCCTTAGTCTGGAAGCTCACCTGAAACCTGTCCACCATGAGTGGCTCTGCTGGTACCTGAAATACTAGTGCCATAGCTTTCAACATCACAGCAGCATGCAAGCCCACACAACATGACAAGCTGACAGACACATAGGGGTCTACTCCTCTTAAGGTATAATATATAGTAATTTTATCGAGAATATGGTCATTTGTCTGTATTTTCATGTTTGCTAATACCATTTATTTTGTTTTATTAACTTCTGTGTTTTTGAGTTGATTCTTTTAAGCTTTTATCTTTATTACTGTTCTCACTTTCAAAGGGCTTATATTACTACTATTTTTCTCAGTTTTTGAAACAAACGTTGAATTCAATAATTTCGTTTTCTTTAATTTAAGAATTTAGGACATTTGAAGCTATATGTGTCCTACAAGTAACACTTTCACTTCATGCCACAAGTTGCAATGTGAAGTATTTTCAATTTCTACTGTTCTTAATCTTTCATGATGATAGTTTTGATTTCTTCTTAACATATCAGTTATTTAGAAGTGTTTTTTGTGTCATAATGATTAGAACTTCTTAAATTTATCTTTTGGTTACTAATTTATAGTCTTCATATTCGTTGAAGGCTATAAATTGGGTTATGTTGTTTCTTAAATATTTGCTTGGACTTCTGTGATTGAGTTTATGGACAATGCTTGCAGTTGTGCTATATCCACCTAAAATATGTGGATTCTTTTGTGCTGGATGTAGATTCCTTTTTATTGGACTGATAGTCTTTCTCTCTTTCTTCCCTCCTCTCTCTTTCTTTCTTTCTTACTTCCTTTCCCCCTCTCTCTCTCTCTCTCTCTCTCTCTCTCTTTCTCTCTCTTTCTTTCTTTCTTTGATGTACTAGGTGGTTGAACCTTGAGCATGCTTTGCAACTGCTCTGCCATTGAGCTGCATCCCCAGCCTCCCTTTCATCTTTTATCTTTAGACAAGGTCTCACTAAGTTACGTAGGCTGCCTCTGGCCTTGAAGCCGCAATCCTCTTGTCTCTACCGCCAGAGGTGATAGGATTACAGGCATGAGCCACCACGTCTATCTTGGATTGACTTTCCATATATGTTCATTATATTGTTGTTGTTGTTGTTAGGTGCTGTCTAGTCGGTGTCCAACTCATAGCAACCTCATATACAACAGGCAAAACAGTATTGTTAGTGCTTCTCTGCTATTCATAGAGTTTTCAATGGCTGATTGTTTTTTGGGAGTGGGTTTTTCAGACCTTCTCCTAAGCCTATAGCACCTAGTGTTCCCAGGCGGTCTCCCATCCAAGTACTAACCAGGCCTGACCCTGCTTAGCTTCCAGGATCTGAGAGCATAGGGCACCACAGTGTTATGGCTGCAGGCCATTCATTATATCAAGCTTTATTAATATATTGCTTAAAACATCTACTGGTATATTCTTAGAAAATTTTGGTCTCCATTTTTTAGTAACTCATGAAGAGTGTTAATTTTTCCACTATAATGATGGATTCTCCTTGTATTCAGGTAATTTTGGCGTTATAAATTTTAAGACTTTATAAATCAAGATTGTTAATACTTCAAACGAGTTGTGGCTATAGGAACAGATTCTCTTTGTCTCTCATAAAATGAATTTTGTCTGATGTTAAAGTAGCTACAGAGGCTTTCTTTTCATTAGTGTATCTTTTTCTAGGCCACTACTTTCAGACTTTCTGCATCATAATTTAGATGTATCTCTTGGAAAGAACCTATAAATGAATCTTATATATTTGATTGTATTATACTGTCTGACCATCTCTGTCTCTTAACAAGGATATTTAATACATTTAGATTTATTGGAAATAATTGGAATTAATGGTATGCCTGAAGTCTTTTCTACCTTCTGGTCTTCAAATTACATTTTGTACTTGTTTTCCTCCTTTCTAACTTGCTATAGAATGGTGTATATTTTTCCATTTTATCAATTTGTTTAAAATTTATGTTTTGTGTTATTTCTTATGTTTTTAGCAAACATACTCAACACAGTTCATCAGCATCTCTACCTTCTCTAAACAATATAAAGATGCTAGATTGTCCTCTAATCTATTTCTTTCAAATTCATTTGATACTGTGTTTCTAATTCTTGGGCTCTTGCTTCTCCTATCCGTGGACTTGATGGCTCTTTGTTTCGTTGTCTGGATTGTAATTCTCTTGTTGTGAGTTTTCCTTGATGGAGTTGTTATGCTAAGGATGTCTTGTATAGCCTGGGTTGTCTCATAGGACAGTATCCTATTTGTTTCTCCCAGGAGCACAGTGAATTCTGAACTAATTTATGTTAATTTCTCAATTTGAGATGATCTTACCATGGTGTTTGGATTTTTCAAAGAACATGTTCCAATTCTTAAGAATCTCCTTGGAGTCTAAGACAGACATTTTGCTTTTTGCCATGTCTCCAACCAAAGAGATAGAGTCACTCATTTTCTTGAACTTGGAAGCTCTTTGAGTGTTCCAACAGGGGGTCCCAGTTACAGTCCCCCCCCCATATCTGGGGCCAACAACACATCTCATTTCCTCCCAGCTCCAGTAGGGCAATAGAGCTCACAGTTCACAGCTTCTGCCCAATTCTGATGGCCCCGTCCCTCAGCGAGGATGCAGAGGCTGACTGGGATTTCCATTTACTTCTGTTATGAACTTTACATGTAGATTTCATCAAGCATTTCTACATTGTCTAACAAAGGGGGCAATCCAAGTTACCTGACCTCCATAAGGTAACAATCAGATTCTAAATGCACTTTTCAGCCTGTCCTCTTTCAACCTTATTCTTCCACCCCCTCCCCTCCTCACCGCCACTTCAACTATTTTATGCTCATTTGTGCAACTCCCATGTTATCTCTTAGAAGCTCAGCAGAGAAGAAGCTCCATTAAGTGGAGAAGAACACCTGCCATGTACTGACTTCATGCAGCTGAGCCATGTACCTGTACATGGGGAAAAAAATATCAAGCAGAAAAGGAGATGGGAAAGAGAATTGAATCATTGAATACATTTTTGGTGAATCTTTGGCTATGTCTCTCAACTGCAATTTAGAAACTAAGAAAACGTCTTAGTTTGGACTGATTCCTTGGAGTGATTCTGTGACATTGATCTTTGGAGAAACCAAGTAAATTCATGAAGAAACCAATGTGTACCTCCAGCAGCTTTTTTCGTTCTGTTTTGTTTTTTGTTTGTTTGTTTGTTTGTTGTTAGAATGGAAAACTATCCTGGGGTTTAGGTCATCACTTACCAAGTAAAAGAAAGCACTGAGGACTACGTATAAATTTCTCAAATGTTCTTAGCTTCCCTAGTCAGATATTTTCTAAATTTTTTCTAAGCTTTCTAGGGAAGCATTTCTGACATTTTCTCCTGCTGAGCTCATGTCCTTTGAGTTATGTTTTGTGCAGTAACTTGAAGACACCATCTCCAGCAGCTCATACTGTACGTGGCTGTGCTTCTTGGGATAATATGCCATTGTGAGCTGCCTTCCAAAATCAGTCAATGACCCCCTTGTCTTCCCAGAGTCCCATAGACTAAATACTAGGACTCTCATCTGAGGGTCAGTTTTCTTTCATTAAAAAAGTTTAAGTCTCTTTATCCATATGTACTAATGGTGACCATCAAGTCTAAGTGAGATTGACAGAAGTCAACAGATGTTATAGCTGCTGCTAAGGACCAGGTATCTTAGAAACAGAGGGAAAACAAACCATACAGGGAAAATAAACCATACGGGGACACTCCTCACCACTAAGCTCCTGAAAAGCAGTAGAGTAAATAAATCCCAAGACCTGTGCCCATCTATCAGGATGATACTACACATGCATGCATTTACAAGAAAAAAATAGAGTAACATAAGGGGGACAGTAGCTGGGGAGAAATAAAAGTCAATTGTTACTAAGTTTAGACACGGAAACCTTTGGGCTTCCTTTAAGCAGTTTGATTTATAGCTTGCGATATTACGTGCAAGAGCGCCCACAACCCAAAGTGTTTTGTGAGTTGACCTGTAAAAATAAGTCTATTAACCCTAATCCATCTCTCATTACACCAGGGTGCCTGAAATTTAGCAAGCCTAGGGGTGACTGAGGTCTTACAGCTCAGGAACTCACCATTGTCTTTGGTCATCTGCAGTCTTTGCAGGAGCAAAATTACCATTCAGCGTAATGCGGTGGGGGAGGGGCCTTTATCTTCTAATAAGAAAATGGAGGGTTGTTTTCATTTTTAATTGCTGGGGCTAATTAAGGCCTGAGGCTCTTGTGCAGACCTGGACGCTTGTGAGGGTGGTTCCCAGACCCCTCTGCCTGGCTTCACCCCAGCTGTGGGTAAACTGCCTGCCCCAACTTCTGCTGTAATTACTAAAGGCTTCTATCCCAATTAGGTACTTTATTACAGAAGCTAATTATAAAGTCTATAGATGGTTCACTGTGCCTTAGGAAGGATTTCCTTAGGCTTTGTGAATGGAATTCTAAAGGTGGGTGTTGTTTCAACCTTTGAACCGGCAAAATAAGAATTGGCATATCACACAGATGGTCAAATGTTAATATACCCATGGAATACGGAAATATTTTAAATCCACACCAGGAAAACCAAGCAAACAAAGCTTCTTTTGAATTGAGATTTGGAGGATCGAATGGAGAAGAAATAAAGATTATCATGCTTCCCGCACCTACGAATTGTTAAAACAGCTCTGTATCAGATCCCCACACCAACTGGGGCTCAGGACTGAACGTGTTGCCTAATACATGAGCCCAGTTTGAAATGATGTAGTAGACTGAACTCAGTAACCCCATGTTGTTCCCTGCAATCTGCTGTTCATTCATGTCTTCTTAGAATTCTGTGTGGTGCTTGTTGAAAAGACAAAAATTGGAGCCGGGCACGGTGGCGAATGCTTGTAATCCCAGTGGCTCAGGTGGTGGAGGCAGGAGGATTTGCAAGTTTCAGACCAGAGGCAGTCTGCGTACCTTAGGGAGATCCTGTCTCAAAAAAAAGTAAAAACAACAACAACAAAAAAAATGGGCTGAGGGTACAGCTCAGTGGTCCAGCACTTGCAAAGCATGCAAGCACGGGACCCTAGGTTCAACCCCCAGTACCGCAAAAAAAAAAAAAAGAAAAGAAAAAAGAAAAGAAAAGAAAGAAAGAAAGAAAGAAAAAGAAAAGAAAAGACAAAAATTGTAAGGATGAAAAGGTTGGGAACTTGGGGCATTTTTTACTTGTTTATTGCACCATTCATGTTTAGATCACTTTTTATAACAAAACCTAAGAAGACATTATTATTGATCATTGTTGTTGTTGTTGTTGTTGTTAGGTGCTGTCAAGTCGGTATCCGACTCATAGCGACCCTAATAGGGTTTTCAATGGCTGAGTGCTTCGGGATTGCCTTGGGAGTGGATTGCCAGGCCCTTCTCCCATTTTTGTGGTGCTGGGAGTTGAACTCAGGACCTCAGAGACTGCAGCGCAGCGCTCAACCTAGTGAGCTAAATCCCTTATTGATCATACATGTCTTTATTTTTCTCAAGACTATCTCTTGAGAGACATAGAGATGATAGAGATACAGCTACATACAGAGATACAGATACAGATAGAGAGGAGAGAGATACGAAAGGTTGTTTGGAGTGTGTGGTGTGTGTGTGTGTGTGTGTGTGTGTGTTGTAATGAGCACTGAATCTTTCTAACTATAATAAAATAATAATATATGAGTGTAATTGGAACTTGGGACATGGGGGTGAGGATTGCAAATGACTGAAATAATGTTGCCTGTCCCTAACACTTACCAGAGTTGGAATAGGAGTGAACTAGAAACCCCAAGGCCTTGTCTCCCTCCTCTTTCCACTTTATTCCTGGGAGCAGCCTCTCTGTGGCCACCTCTTGAGCCTAGAGGAGGCCACCCTGGAGTGTGGCACACTTCTGGAACAAGGCAGGAACACACTTCCAGGAACATGACAGACATAGGCCCTAGAAGCGGGCACTAGGCTTTTTGGACAAATTGTTTCCCAATCTCAGTATGTGGAACGTAGCAGGTTGAAGATGAGGGGACCTACTGGAGTTGAACATGAACCTTTGGCCTGTAGGACTCTACTCCATGAGTAGGGGCTCTCCGAGAAGATAGACCTAAAAAGACTGCTATGTCTCAGAACTCAGGACAAGGTCCTTGGTTTCTAACTCCAAGGGCAATATTGAAGAAGGTATTAAATAATTATTTGACACATGTTGTTGTTGTTGTTGTTGTTGTTGTTGTTGTTGTTAGGTGCTGTCGAGCCGGTATCTGACTCATAGGGACCCTCATAGGGTTTTCAATGGCTGACTTTTTTGAGATTGCCTTGGGAATGGATTGCCAGGCCCTTCTCCCATGTGACACATGCCATCCATTAATTCATCAAGGACATTTTGACGTTCTATAATGTCCTGTGAGCAATGCTGGGTACCAAGGATACAGTGGTGGCTAATTAAGCAAGACAAAGTGATTGCTTCTTTGAAAAAGGATAGCAGAACTTATACAGCCAGACGAATGCAGTTTCTATTGCTCCCATCACATAGCCACTCCTTAGGAATATTGACTCAAAAATTTTCTTAAGACATGTAAGAAGATTATGAGCCAGGTACAGAGGTGCACATCTATAATCCCAGGAGGCTGAGGCAGGAAGAAAGCACATTCCAGGCCAGAAACAGCCTGCACAAGTTATGAAAATAGGGCTGGGTGAGTGCTCTATCTAGGTGAGTGCTCTATCGTTGAGATGCACCCACCTAGATATGTGAAGCCCTAGAATCACCTCCTTAATACTGAAAGAAGAAGAAGAAGAAGAAAGAAGAAGAAGAAGAAGAAGAAGAAGAAGAAGAAGAAGAAGATTGTGTGTGTGTTGTGTGTGTGTGTATGCCATTCAGAGATTTTACAGGTGAAGAAATTGAAGCTCATGAATGATAACTCTTCTGATCAAGGGATTTCTATCGTAATGGTAATTGATTCAAAGTTTCCAGCAGGTCAGTTGACAGCAGAATCAATCAGTTCACTTGAGTTTCCTGAGTGTGTAAACACCACGGCTGATCTAACCTTGTGCACAAACCTGTCCTTCAAAGAGATGATTCTACAAACTGTTTTCCAAACTTAGTTATGTTCAAATCAACCAAGTATAAATCAAATTGTTGTCATGGTCGTGGGCTCCGCCTTTTTAAGTTCAGATGCCCCGTATCTCAGAAAGATTCTGTCTGGAAAGCTTATAGCTCCAATCAGCTCGAGGTTCCAACCCCCTCCCCCTAAACGCTCTGGCAAACTAGTTGAGGTTGTGTGAAAGAGGACTTTCTTTTAAAAATCAAAAATGTAGGCTTTGGTACATCTTTGTAAGGTGAGAACAAAGGTCTAAGGGGTAAATCTAGCCTTATGGGTGATGCCAATATTAGAAATGAAGCGTGCAAACATCACATTAAAAAGTGGATAAAATTAGGAGAAATTGCTGCCAGAGTTAGTATATGATAGAATGATAGGTCACACGTTAGGAAGTACTGCCTTTTTACTTTTTTTAAGTCATGACTCCCTTTCCCATCAACAAGTAGAATGACCTTTGAAATGGAGAAGACCCCCATCCAAACTTCACTAGCTCTGCCTAGCTCAGAGTGGGAGGGCAGGCAGCAGGCTAAGGAATCTCAACACCCGGAGTGTAGGTGATTGCCCCCAGTCCTCCGTGCCCCAATCCATCATGAGAGAGCAGGTTAGCATCAGTCAAAACAAAAGAAGAGATAAAGGTGGAGAATTTCCCAGCTGTGATTATCTAAAGCTCATCTCTCAATATCCACTCACAACCCCAAGCTACTGAATTCCTAACATAAATGTAGAAAATTTCTGTTTTCCTATCATCTGGAGCTACACAATTTGAGCAGGGAACCCCAGAAAGTTTTGACAGAACACACTATCATTCTTGTTGTTTAAACAAGCAAAGAGTTCCCTCTAAATAAATGTAGCCAAAGGGGGGAAAAAAATCCAGGACTTTAGAAAAAATACTGCTGTTCAAAGAAAGCCACTCCAGTAACCCCAGCAATTCAGGAGGCAGAAGCAGGAGGAGCGCAAGTTTGAGGCCAGCGGCAGCCTGCATAACTTAGCTAGATCTCGTCTCAAGATTGATTAAAAAAAAAAATGTTAAAGGGGGCCCTGGAGGTGCAGCTCAGTGGTAGAGCACTTGCAAAGGATGTGTAAGGCCCTGGGTTCAGCCCCACAGTAGAAAGAAAGGAAAAAAAGAAAAGAAAGGAAGGAAGGAAGGAAAAAAGGAAGGAATGGAGGGAAGAAAGAAAGAGAGAGAGAGAGAGAGAGAGACAGAGACCAAGAGAAAGGAAGGAAGGAGAAGAAAAAGGGAAAGAAAGAGAAAGAAAGAGAAAAAAGAAAGAAAAGGAATGAATGAATGAATGAATGAATCATAACTAATTTTATAAGGTTAATTTTACCCTGGGGCTGGGATTTAGCTCAGTTGGGAGTGCTGCTCTGCAGTCTCTGAGGTCCCGAGTTCCATTCCCAGCACTGCAAAAATGGGAGAAGGACGTGGCAGCCCACTCCCAAGGCAATCCCGAAACAATCAGCCATTGAAAACCCTATAAGGGTCCCTATGAGTCAGACATGACTCGACAGCACCTAACAACAACAACAACAACAATAACAATTTTACCCTAATACCAAAACCAAAGACATTATAAGGTAAGATTAGATACCAATATCCTTCATAGATGTAGAAGTGAAATTCCTCAACAAAATATTAACAAAATAGATACAGCAATATATGAACAAGAAAATAGACCATGACCAAATGAAATTCTTATCCCACGAAATTCAAGTTGGCTTACCATTTAAACATCTCTAAGATTGGAGGCAACACAAATTCCTTTCAAGTGATGAATGGATAAACAAACTGTAATGCATGCACACAATAGAATATCAATCAGCAATAAAAAAAACTATTAATAAAGGCAATGGTGACTTATGATATTTTAAGAAAATTATGCTGAGTGGAAAGGTATGTCGAAGGTACATACTTTGTGATTCTATTTATAAGATATTTTTGAGGTGACAAAATTGTAGGGATGGAAAATAGAGCAGTGATTTCCAGGGGTTAAAGTTGGAAGAAAATATAACTATCAGGTAGCACACAAGGGAATTTCTTTGTGGTGATAGAACTGTTGTGTATCCTGATTATGGTGACAGTTACCACAGATCTGCATATGTGATAAATTTCCTACATACACATACATACAAAAAGATAACATAAAAGTGAGTGAAATACAAATAAATCCTATAGTTCAGTTAACATTATTGTACCAATGGCAACTGGTTTTTGTTCTGACAATACACTGTGAAATACCATCAAGGCAAGCAGAGTAAAGGACACAGAAAAGCTCTCTTCTATTTATGCCACTTCTTGCATCTTAAACTATTCCAAAAGTTTTTTGGTTTTTTTTTTTTTTAATGAAAGTAGAAAGATATGTGGGGCCAGAAAAGAAACAAGTTAGACTAAAATGCATTCATCAAAATACTAAAACTCAAAGTTGTGATAAAATTTTAAATGCCCAATGAGTATAACTCACCATATTAGAAGAATAAACAAAGATTGATTATCTCCATAGAACCAGATAAATTAACGGACAGAATCAATATTCATGGTTTTTAAAAATCTCAACAAAGTGGAAGCAGAAAGAAAATTCCTCAAAATAATGAAGAATATCTATGAAAATCTATAGCTAACTTCATCTTTCATGGTGAAAACATTAAATAGCATCTCTAAAGATTGGCAACAAGGTAAAATATGCATGCTCCTCACCACAACTGGGTAAATTGTACACTTTTTTTTTTTGGCTCTACTTTAGCATTGAACCCCAGGCCTCACACATACTTTGCTCTACCAGTGGGCTACACCCACAACCCATTTTAAATTCTTTTATTTGGAGACAAAATCTCTCTAAATTATGCAGGCTGACTCAAACTCTCCATCATCCTGCCCCAGCTTCTCAAGTCATTGGGATTAAAGGTGTGCACCACAGCTCCTGGGTAAGCTGGATATTTCTGATAAAGGATATTTCTGCTCAGGAGCCAGAAGTTGGTGCAATAAAAAAAAGATATTCAGATAGGAAAAGAAGAAGTAATATTGTCTTTTTTTCCAAAAGATATTTTTGTCCATGTATGAAATTCTAAAGAATCTACAAAAAGAAAAAGAAACCCTACTAGAACCATAAAGTTAAAGGATACAAGATCAAAGTAAAAAAATTCTGCTAGATTTCTACATATTATCAATGCCCTATCCGAAGCTGGACCGCAGAAAAATAATATTTTAAAAGTATCAAAAATCATAAGATCATTTAGCAATAAATTTAATAAAATTCTCCAAGACCAGTATTTTTAAAAGTTCAAAATATTGTTGAGAGAAATGTAATATAATACAAATGGCAATGCATACCACGTTCTTGGATCCAAAGATTTGATATTATTAAGATGGCAGTTTTCCCCCAAATCTCCTTTATATTCCACACAATCCCAGTCAACATCCAGCAATATTTTCTAAAGAAATTGATGAGCTAATTGTAAAATTCGTGCATAATTGCAAAGGACCAAAAATAGATGAAATAATTTTGGATACCAAAAATAAAGTTGTAGGACAGAAAATCAGTAAGGGTATAAAACACTTGAATGTGACCATTAACCAATTTGATGTAATTGACTTTTGCAGAACACTTCACACTCAAAAACAGAATATACTTTTTTTCAAGTTAAAGTAGGATATTTAACAAGATAGACTATACTCTATACCATATGAGAAATCTCACTGATTCATACCATAAAAAAGTATTTTCTTTTACTACAGTGAAGTTAAATTAAGAATCCATAATATACTGTTGCTGTTGTTAGGTGCCGTTGAGTCGGTATCCAACTCATAGCGACCCTCATAGGGTTTTCAATGGCTGAGTGCTTTGGGATTGCCTTGGGAGTGGATTGCCAGGCCCGTCTCCCATTTTTGCAGTGCTGGGAATTGAACTCAGGTCCTCAGAGACTGCAGTGCAGTGCTGTACCCACTGCCCTAAATCCCAGCCCCCATAATATATAGATATCTGGAAAACCCCCAAATATATAAAAACAAAATAACACAATTCTACATAATCTATGAATTAAATAAGAAATCAAAGGAGAAGTTAAATTTATTTTGAACATCAAAAATTCCATAAAACTGTGATGACCAACCCTATTTTACAGGTGAGAAAACTAGTTTGGAGGATTTTTATGTCCTGTTCAATGCCACACAACTACAGTTTGCCATGGTTGAAATTCGTTCCCTAGACATGGTAGGGACTGGAGTTTAGCTCAGTTGGTAGTGCTGTTCTGCACTCTCTGAGGCCCTAGGTTCGATTCCCAGTACCACAAAAATGGGAGAAGAACATGGTAGCCCACTCCTGAAAAAAAATCCCAAAACAATCAGCCATTGAAAAATTGTATGAACAGGAGAGAAGCACTGACATAGTGCCAGACATGGCACAGTGTTAGGGAGTGTTTCTGTCTGTTGTACATAGGGTCACTATGAGTCAGACCTGACCCAATAGCACCTAACAACAACAACAACAAACTGACATGGTAGTTCTGAAGCCAAGTGTGATATCCTATATAACTAATATGTATCTGCTGGTAGATCTCCCTACGCAAATTAGTAATACTAATATGTGATACTACTACGTATTAATGTTATAGTAGCTAACATTTTTGTTAGCTTAATTTCTATGGCTGAACACTTTCTTAAGCAATTTACCTATATTGATTCATTTACTACTTAACCCTGTGAGGATGGTAGTATACCTACTGTCACCTGATAAATGAGGTAACTAAAGTGCAAAGATAATAAGTAACTTGCTGGAGTAGTTAGTTAAGGCAGAGATATAACTTGAAACCAAAAAGTCTGGTTCTGGAGTATATATGCTTATCCAATATACTATATTGCCCCCAAATCGTGTAGTGAATAAGATGGAAGAAGTTTTGTTTTTAATTCAACTAGCGCACTAATTGTCAAAATTAAATACATGTATATCTAAAATACTAAAAATTTACTAAATACTAAATTTAATATTTACTAAAATACTAAAAATACCATAAAATTTAATATATATATATAAATTAAAAATTTAAATACACGGGAATAGCTAAAAGGGAAAAAGAGGTCTTTATGCACAAAAAATTAAAATGAATATACTAGATTATATTAAATTTAAATGTTTCTACCTCTAAAAAATGAAAAGTTTTTTTAAGGGATTAATAGCCACAATATATAAATAGACCATATTAAACAATAAAAGGGCATTCAACAATTTTAATATAAAAACAAGCCATGGATATAAATAGATAAAATGACAGAGGAGTTATAAAAAGCCAATAGACAAATACTAAAGAGAAGAAGAAGAAGAAAATAAAGGAGAATAAGAAGGAGAAGGAGGAGAAAGAAAAAGAGGAGAGGAAGGAGAGGGAGAAGGGAGATTGAAATGCTACCAATAAAGAAAGGAGTGCAAAATTCTTAATAAATTTCCTTTTGTCAACTTTCAATTTTCATATGATAAAGATAATTTTTGTTTGCTTTAAGTAAGCCCTTTAATTTTTGGTGTTGTGCTAAAATAATCTTTGGATGAAAGGAAAGGAGAATGGTTTATTCATGTACTACTTGTGGAATTGTCAATAATGTGATTATCTGTTGTTTAAATTGGCCATACGTATTTTGAAATCCTAAAATATATATTCTCCATCACAGTAGTAATGGTTTTGCAAATTTATACTGAAGATATGATCAGAGCTATACACCAAGATTTGCATAGAGATATGTTCTTGGTATAATGTATGATAAAAATAGGAAATAATCTATATGTTCTCAAATCAGTTAGACATTATTGAATATAGAAGCAGTAAAAACCGTGTTAGGAGTTTTTACAAATTTTTAAGGAGTGAAAATATACTGAGATTATTATATGAAAAACACTCAACTTACATAAACACAGCAAAATTATGTGTAAGTAAAGCAAAAAGGAAACATATTTAGAGAGGAAAAGAAAAATAAAACTGCCCAGCCCCCGTGGCGCATGGCTATAATCTCAACCATTCTGAAGCTGAGGCAGAAGGATCATGCGTCCTAGGCCTAAAGCAGCCTGGGCAACTCAAGGAGACTCTGTCTCAAAATTTAAAAATAAGAATAAAAAATGGGCTAGGGTTTTGCTCAGTGGTAGAGCACTTGCCTAGCCTGCGGGAAGCCCTGGGTTCCACCCCTAGTCCTGTACAAGTCTCTTCGGTGTTAGCGATATTTATCTCTGGGTTGTGAAAATTCAGACCATTGCTATTATTTTCCCAATTTTCTGCCATAACCCTTTAGTATTATTAAAATCAGAAAAAAATAAGTTCTCTCTTAAAATTCCCATGCAACCCATACCCTCCACTTGAGAATGGCGTATGGTTCTGTCTGTGTCACATGAGCTTAGGAAAATAAAATATCTGCAGCTCGATTATTTTGCCATCCCTGTGTCCAGCCAAATCGAACTTGACCATAAACGGACAAGAATCTCGGAGGGGCAAAATATTACCTACAGCCCCTGCCAGAGGGTCAGAGCTTCTTAGAAGAATTTCTGAGAAATGGAAAGGCAGAGATTTAATGACCTCTCTAGGCACAGGCGTTCCTCCAAGAGAGGGTGAGCATTCAGGCGCAATTATCCCGTGGACTAGTGGCCGGCTGGGACAGGTGTGCCACAATAAGGGGTGGAGACAAGAAATAAAAGATATCTGCCTCTAGCCCTGGTGTCAGTCAAGGGGGCAATTTCCAGTAGAGGCTCATATAGGTTAAGGAAAGAAAATTGCCACCAGTTCTGAATTCCTTTAATGCATAACCAGTTTATCTATTTTTGAAAATACAGCATCATTGGACAGTTTCTTCTCTGGATGAAATGACTAGGAGAGAAACAGATGGGTACAACCAGGACTCAGGGAGCAAAGTGCCACAAGAAGATCTTCATCGATTGGCTCCGTGTGTTTAATGACAGGCCCTCCAGCGACCAATCAGAATGAGAAATGCAATCTTAGGGAAGCTGTTAACGCGTCTGGGATCTCAGTGGATGACAGCAGAGCCCAGCGTCTGCCTTTCTGAACAAACATTAAATTACCCGGATGCGGTAATTCAGACAGCGGGCCAGGGAAGGGAAGGAGAGGATACACACGGGACTAGAAAACCCTCAACAATGATTGCTTTATTTTCGAGATGACATTGAGAATACCAGAAATTCCAGTTAGAAACACATGGAGATTTATTTTTATTAGTTTTCAGCCTCCGAAATTATTTATAGGGCCACTCCTGAGACAAAGTAATAATTCACCATGCTCCCTGGAGCTGTGTCTGTGTTCTGAAGCCTTGAGAATAAAATATTCCTTTCTTATTATGTCTGTAGCTGTGAAAATGAGTGCTAAAAGTTAGTGATCGGTAGGAACTCTGTCATATTCATTCATAGTCTTGCCAGCTCCAAAATTAATGCTCCATCACCTGGGTGCCTAGAGCTTCCTGGATTCACCTACCTTAACTTTCTAGCACTGCTAGTCCTTGGATCAGCCATCACATCTAGTTGAAAATATAATTTGGTATTGGATGGAAAATAAAACGGTAGCCCTTCCAGTAACAAACCAGAGTGCTGAAGCATGCATCAGTAAATTAAGTTTACAGGCAATTGGTAAATGAATAGAATTGGTTGGTCATGCTGAGATGGTATTGGATTATGACACAGAAGCTTCACTCTCAGACAAAGACAAGGACATTCATCACTTATCAGTGCTGAGATCTCCAAACCTTTGTCATCTCCAGACACGTATGCTCACCAGAAACTTCTAGATCCAATATCCGTTAGATGACTGCAATTCCAGGTAATTCATTTATCCACTAGTTCCCAGATCGTTCAAGTTTCCAGGTAAAAAGAAAACAAATTATACTCTTTTGATCACAGATATCTCACAAGTGTAAGGGTGAGATGATGATTTCCTCCAAATCTTTTCACGTTTTCCATGATCATTAATTTTATAAAGGTTGCACTGCAGAAGTCGGCTCCTCCCGGCTGACGTTTTAGGAACTCTATCACTTCGCTTACATGTTACAATTGACTTGTGTTCAATGTGCATTTATACCTCAGATTGTTGGGTTGCACTTTATTCTTGATTCATAAAAATGGATTGATCAGGCACAAGTCAACCATGCATCATAAACTCAATGATAAAAACAGCACTATCCACAAAAATGATCACTGACCTGCACTTTGAGTTTACTTTAGCCACATGAAAGAATGCTTTTTACTGCCAAGCCTGGATTACAAATTTCTTTTCAGATAAGCAGTCTTGCTTTCTTTACCCTCAACATGAGCAGCCACATTTGTAGTCTGAAGGTCTAAATATGGCTACTTGGAAAAAGTAATCTCTTAGCTTTGATCATGGTACATTTCTGGTTTTTGGCTTCTGTGTTGGCATTTCTGGGTTTTTACCTGAGAGATCTGATCCCATGTAAAAGCTGTGCTCTCTTCTCTGGGAAGAAAAAATTATGAGTGTGTGGTATTGAGGTGATTTTGTGAATACAGTGTAAAACATTTGGAAGAGCAGTGTCTTGGTTTGTTTTGTGCTATTATAACAGAATACCTGCCACTGGGTAATTTATAAAGAACAAAAGCTTATTTCTCTCAGTTAAGTCTGGGAAGTCCAAAAAAATGTATTAGCTAGCTGATATGCCGCTGTGGCAGAGAAGCTGACCAAAGCAAACTTATGGGAGGAATATTTATTGAGGGCAAATGGTTCACGGTCCATAATGGTGGCAGGGCAGGGATGGCAGCAGTAGAGCCCATGGTAAAGGACCTCAAGCATGATAAATCAGAAGCGGAAAGCCAAGAGTGACCAAATCCTTGGGTCTGAGTAAAAACTTCCAAAGGCCCGCCCCCGTGCTTCGCTTCCACTAAGCTAGAATCCCACCTCCCAAAGCTCATAGTCTCCACAAACAGCGCCACTACCTGAGGACCAAATGGTCAAACCTGTGACCTTTGAGGGACATTTCCATCAAAACCAGACAGAGATCAAGGCTCCAGCAAGTTCCCATGTCTGATGAGGGAAGCTCTCTGCTTCCTTATTGCTGCATCCTCTAGAAGAGAGGAACGCGGTGTCCTCACATGGCAGAGGGCGGAAGGACACAGTAGGTGAACACTGTACGAAGCCTCTTTTACCAGACCCTTCACTTTGTTCAGAAAGGGAGCAAAACCTCCTGACCTAATCACCTCTTAGAATCCTTATTCCTTAATATCATCTCATTGGCTAAAGAGGTTCCAATACCTGAATTTCAGAGGGAATGTTCACCATAGCAGGTAGGACACTATGGGTGTTGTTGTTAGGTGTCCAAATCATAGTGACCTTATGTACTACAGGTGAAATAGTACTGTCAGTGCTTCTCTGCTATTCATAGGGTTTTCAATGGCGGATTGATTTTTGGGAGTGGGTTGCCAGGTCTCTCCTAAGCCTACAGCACCTGGTGTTCCCAGGCGGTCTCCCATCCAAGGACTAACCAGGCCCAACCCTGCTTAGCTTCCGAGATCTGATGGGATGGGATGCCACAGTGGTATGGCTTCAGGCTAAATGGAACTATTAAGAGGAGGTAGATTTGAGGAGTAGGATTCAGAGAACATGGTACAAGAAGAGGGAAACTTTCACTTCTTACTCAATTTTGTCTGTACCATTGCTACAGTTCATTCATTCAACAGGTCTTTGCTGAGCCCCTGCTGTGTGCTGAGCAGTTACCAAACACGAGAAAAAGCCCCTGCTGTCAGCTGACTCACCCTCAAAGAAAAGAAGTAAACACACGCGCAAGTAAGTGCATGCAACAAATGCGCAGTGGAAACGGCATGGTGAGCACGTGAATGGCCTGCAGGGACCTGCTTTGGACAGAGCTGATCTAGAACAGTCTCTCACAGGAGGCAGCATGCAAGCAGGCTCTTTTTCAGGAAGGAGCGTCATCTTTCCAAGGAGATGAGTGATCCGAAGAGAGGGAAAGGCAGAGTCGGGGAGGGAAAATTGCTGGAGTGCACGGAGGACCACAGGGGCCAGGGTCTGGGAGGTTGGGCCTGAAGGGGAGAGACGGAGCTGGGCTGTGGAGCAGGGTCAGGAGCCCTCCACAAAGAACCTTCTGGGACACATGGACAGTTCCATTTTTTTTTCAAAGACTGCATATCTCCTTTTTAAAAATTGCTGAGAGAGAGACAGAGAGACAGAGAGACAGAGATAGGAGAGAGAGACTGAGATAGGAGAGAGAGTAAGAGGAGAAAGAGACAGAGACAGGGAGAGAAGAGAGAGAGAATGAGAGAGACAGAGAGAGAACGAAAGAGAGAGAAAAATAGGAGGGAGAGACAAAGAGGAGAGAGAGAGAAAGAGGAGAAAGAGAGAGAGAAGAGAGAGAATGAGAGAGACAGAGAGAGAGAGAAAGAGAGAGAGAGGGAAAAAATGAGAGTAAGACAGAGAGACTGAGAGAGAGAGAGAGAGAGAGAGAGAGAGAGAGAGAGAGAGTACAAGACTCCTAGCACCAGGTATGACCTTGGGCTTGAAGCATTGGTAATGGCACCCTTATTCCTTGGGAGGGATCTTAGCAGAGAAAAGGCACAGACCACCAAATAGGAAACAGCTGAGCCTGCATTCATTTTCTGAGACCTGCATAGGGGCCTTAAGTTCTGGAGTTTCAGCCTTCTACAGGGAAGGAGAGTGGGTTGGCCATCCACGACTGCTCGCTGGTCACTGTTGTTTCTTTTTCTTTTCTTTCTTTCTTTTTTTTGGTACTGGGGGTTGAACCCAGAGCCTTGTGCGCTTGCGCTTGCATGCTCTGCAACTACTGGACCACTGAGCTGCACCCTCAGCCCATTATTTTACTCTTCTTTTTTTTTTTTTTGAGACAGGGTCTCGCTAAGTTACACAGACTGCCCCTGGTCTCGAACTTGCGATCCTCCTGCCTCTGCCTCCCGAGCCGCTGGGCTTACAGGCGTGCACCACCGCATCTGGCTTGGTCACTGTTGTTTCTGATCGCAAGAAATATTTCAAAAATGTTGCCTGAACTACATGTGAATCATCATGGGACTTCCTGACGTAGTGAAATGAAGAGACCCATTATGATGCCAACCTCAATCGCAAGGTAAATTCTTTCTTCTGTTTATGTGACGACATCCTGAACACGGAGGAATCAAATTTAGTCTATCCCTTCTCCCACATGAATGTCTTTGGAGCCACCAGACCATTTTCCTTTGCATCCATTCACTGACTGACTACAGAGCTTCCTAGGGAAATCGGTACCTGCTCCGTTTGAGGAGACTTGAAAATTTAGGGGCAGGACGAGAGATGTGGCATCCTCAGGCTTCATATGACCTGTTCTGCATTTGGCTCCGTTCAATTGTCACTGCTGTCTGGCTCCTCTCCCAAGTGAGGGCAGAAGTGGCCTGCCACCACTTCTACAAATGAACCCTGGACGGTGTGAAGCAAGGAGAGGCAGAAGGTTTCCCTCACGCAAGGGAGGCCTGGGGACAGTGGAGGCAGCCAGGAACCACAAGCATCCAGGTCAACCAGCGCAACTTGAACATAAAGGAAATGTCCCAATGTCTTTACTGAAGCTGGCTGTGATATGCAAAAAGCAGAGCCAGCTATTCCAACGAGCCAGAGAGAGGAATAGACCTTGCTCACAGGCTAAAGGCTTTCATCCTTGGTGAGAGTGTCCATCATTAATCTTCTATGGGAATTTTTGCAAGTCACTACAACACTTGACATACTAGATCCATCCACTGTGAAGACAAAAGAAACATTACCCACTGCTCCCCTGCCTCCTTGGGAGGCCAATGTTCAGGGGACAGAATGCCAGGCAAGTTCTGAGGTCCTGGAAAGAAGGTGGCTCAACTCAGGTAGTGTCTTAGGTGAGAAAGGAGACCTGGTTCAGATAAAAACTAAGCAGCATCTCCTCTTTTGTTCCATCGGAAATGAGGTCAGGGAAGGGAAACCCTCAGCTTATCCCTCTTGAGCCCACAAGACCATGGTACCACCCCGCACTGTTTATTACACATCCACAGATTCACAGGGCACAAAGATAAACCATCTAACATCCAGGAGTTCACTGTGTATCGGGGACCTGGGAAATGTACCCAAAGGGAGGAATAACAACACAGCGTTGGCTGTGCCAAAGGTAGCAGAGAGGCAGAGAAGGGACGGCCATCAGAGCTGCCTCCTGAGGAAATGGAACGTGTTCAGAGCCCTGGAGAAAGACGGAGGTGGAGACAAGAAGAATGGGCAGGGATGGAGCCTATGTTCAGAGGGGCCGAGTAGATATGTCTTAGAGAAAGAGGTTATTGTTGTTGTTAGGTGCCATCAAGTCGTGTCCAACTCATAGCGACCCTCATAGGGTTTTCAATGGCTCATTAATTCGGGATTGCCTCGGGAGTGGGTCGCCACATCCTCCCATTTTCGTGGTGCTGGGAATCGAACTCAGGACTTCAGAGACTGTAGAGCAGTGCTCTACCAACTGAGCTAAATCCCAGCCCTAGAGAAAGAGGTTAGTGGAAGCAAAACAATCAAAGGAGGCAGTTGAGAGAGTGGAGGTGGGAGATAGGGCTTCAAATGCCAGTACACAATGCTTCAATTTTATCACAAGTGGCAATCACTAAAGATTTTGGTTTTGTTTTGTTTGGTTTGATTTGGCTTGGCTGAAACAGGACATTCCAGGCTGTGCTCAAACTCACTATATAGCCCAGGCTGGCATTGAACTCAAGATTCTCCTGCCTCATCCTCCCAGGTGCTGGGAATACAGGTGTGTGCCACCACGCCCGGCTGACTCTTCATTTCTGAAGGCTCCTGTACTGTGGAAAACTTACATGAGGTAAATTTGCTGTATTTTACTCCTGCTGTTGTTGTTAGGTGCCGTCGAGTCAGTGTCCAACTCATAGAGACCCTATGCACAACAGGCGAAACACTATTGTCAGTGCTTCACTGCTGTTCATAGAGTTTTCAATGGTGGATTGTTTCAGGAGTGGGCTGCCATGTCCTTCTCCCAAGTCTACAGCACCTGGTGTTCCTAGGCAGTCTCCCATCCAAGTACTAATCATGCCCAACTCTGCTTAGCTTCCAAGATCTGATGCCACAATGGTACGGCTGCAAACACTGTACTCCTATTAATCTGTATTTTGCTATCAGGGTCTCTGCCATGAACCTAGTAATGAGTAAGGAAAAGGCACCATTTTTTCCCCCTTCAGATAAGTAGAGAGAAGAGAAGAATGCAATCCAGATAAGGGAGTGACTTCTAAGAAAATGCAAAAGTAGAGTGTAGCAAGGAGCAAGAAAAGTCAGGGAAGATGGGTAGGAGATGATCTACTGGACAAAAGGACTCATCAGCACCCAACTTTAGGTCTTTTTGCCCAGAGTAACTCAGAGAACCTAGTGTCATTTTGCAGAGGTACATATTGTAGTTAAAAGTCTCCCTAAGCAGCCAGTGAAAACTCTACGAGTAGCAGAGAAGCACTGACATAGTACCAGGCATGGCACAGTGTCGGGAGTGCTTCGTTCTGTTGTACGTAGGTTTACTATGATTTGGACCTGACTCGATGGCACCTAGCAACAAATAATAAATGAAAAGATTGCAGTGCAAGACGGGACAATTGGGTTTGCTGAGTGTGAAATTGCTCGCCATCATCAACATCACGATGATCACTATGAGTACGCCACATGATTTCTCCTCTTAATAAACCTTGACCTCTTAAGAACTAAAGCTCCTGAAGTCCCGAGGCCTGAGATCCCGGGAAAGTCCGTCCGCTGCTGTTGTCTTCAGAAGAGTCACAAGCGAAGAGACATTGGATCAGATGGCCGCTCGGGATCTTCTGCTCTATCATGTCCTGCCATGGCCTTTGTCCTTTCTCTGCTGGCTCCGGGGCTCAAAGAAGAGAGTGAGGCACCCACATCCGGAGGTCCCTGAGTGGAAAGGATTTCTAGCTGCCCTCCCTCTGCACAGTTGTGTTTACAAAAGAGATTCTGTGAAAGTGATACCGTAGATTCTCTGCATTTACTTTCTCTCCAGAGAGATCCTGTCCAATGCGCTCCCTCCTCAGATCAAACACATCAAGGCTTAGAGAAAGAAGCTGCAGAAGCCGGCCTCTCTGAAGAGTGTCTCCCTGCCAGAAAGGCCCACCGAAGGCGCACACTTTGCCAGTGGCCTGGCCTTCCCTTGGAGCACCACCATGGTGCCGGCCAGGCCCCGAGGGAGCTCTTCCCCAGCTTCATCCTCAAAGTGTTTCTGAAAGGAGTAGAGAAGCTTTGGGTGACAATTAATTTACTTTATCCATTTAGTAATGCTTCCTACTGCCTCATGGATTCAAACTCCTGCCTCACCCTGATCACGCAGATGGGTAGATGGGCGACAGTACCTCCCCATTCAGCTTTACACACTGCCCTTCAAGTTCTCCAAAACATCCCGAGGGGCCAGAGGAATGAGAAATGTTTGTGTTAACACTGTCTAAATCATAGTAGGAAACGGAGCATCGCTCTGCCTAATAATTCTTGTCTCAGTAATGACAGTGCTTAAGTCCCAGCTCTTATTCTATGAAAGGTGGGTTCAGTTCTGATTTTGGTTTTGTTTTGTCAAACAGAAACATTTTGTCAAAATAGAAACTAGAAGCAACAAAAGACCATGCACACTCCATCTTCTGACCTACTTCTTCCAAGGCTCACCTCACCTCTACCATTTTAGCCTCTCATCTCCCATCTTGCAATGAATCACTGGAGAACTTTAGATGCCTAGAATTTGCACAATGTAAGTCCCTGCATTTGGCTCAGCCTCTGTTCCACTCAAGATGCTTCTGAGCTATGGGAGTACTGACCCATAGATCTGTCAGACCTTATTTTGAAAGAGTGATCAGACCACTAAGGTGTCAACAGATGGAAGGACTCGAGCATGACTCTTGTCAGCCCGGCCAACCAGCTGAGCTAAGAGAGTTGGCGCAATGGATTTCCTGCGGTAGCCAGCACTAGGCACCCAACAGAGTGCAAGGGTGTGATTCGAGGTGTTTTTGAGGAAGGCAGGGCATGGGGCATTAGAATCACAAGTGCAACTTTACAACTCCCTGACTACTGGCTGAGAAAGGGGTACTGCAGCTCATATGGTCAGTAGCATTAGATCACTTCCACTCTTTGTGATCTCTAAAGTATAATAGGGGTGGACCAGGCAGTACCACGAGAAGATTGAATGAAAGAAGCATTCCCACAGCACCTACACATACCTGTGGAGTTCAGCGTTTAAAGCCGAGTGCATGTGTGCCTTTGAGGGGTGAATTTGGCAAGCCTTATGTCAATACATCTAAATGCACCTCCTATGTGCCTACTAACCTGTTTCAAAGTTGTCATCTAAGTTATGAGTTCTGATCTCACAGGGCTGTTTCCAGATGCAGAGAAACAGTGGCCTATCAGTGATTCATTGGGACTCATTTTGATCACTGTCTAAAAGAGCTCTGTCCAACAGAAACAAAATATAAGCCACAAATGCATGCAACATGGCATCTTTAATTTTCCAGTGGCTACATAAACAATAGTAAAAAGAAACAGGGGAAAATACTGTAAAACTGTATTATATCTAATATGTTGTTATGAGGTGCTGTTGAGTCAGATCTAACTCATAACGATCATATGTACAACAGAACAAAACACTACCCAACACTGTGTCAGGCACGTGATCTTTTCTGTGTTTAAGCCCACTGTTGCAGCACTGTGTCAATCCATCTAGTTGAGGGTCTTCGTTTGCTTCGCTAACCTGCCATTCTAAGCATGATTTCCTTCTCTAGGGATTGGTCCCTCCTGATAATTCATACAAAATACCTAAGACACAGTCTAGCCATCCTTGCTTCCAATAAGGTCTTTGGTTGCACTTCTAGGATAGATCTGTTGGTTCTTTTGGCAGTCCATGATATATTCAATATTCATCTCCAGCATCACAATTCAAAAGCATCAGTTCTCCTGTAGTAAAATATAACCAAAATATTACCATTTCAACATGTCAGTAATATAAGAGTTATCATTAAGAAATTTGCCATTTTTAGCTGGGTATGGTGGCACACAGCTGTAATCCCAGCATTTGAGAGGCACTGACAGGAGGAACATGTGTTTGAGGTCAGCCTGGGCAGCTTATCAAGACTGGTCTAAAAAAAAAAAAAGACTAGAAAAGAAAGAAAAAAGAAAAAAGAAGTTTACCACTTTTGTACCAAATTCAGATCCAGTACATATTTTGCATTTCTAGCACATTACAATTCAGACCATTCACATTTCAAGAATTCCATAGCCATATGTGGCCAGTGGCTATCACATTGGAGAGTGTAGCTCTAATTTATCATCAACATCATTGGACTTAAAAATTAAAACCAAAACAATAGCTGGCAATGCAGCAAAATGACCCACTAGAAGAATAATTGCATAAGGAGATGCCATCTGAGTTTTCAGGCGGTCTAAACCGTTGTTCTAGGATTGTTGTTGTTGTTGTTAGGTGCCATTGAGTCGGTATCTGACTCATAACGACCCTCTGTACAACAGGGGAAACGTTATTGTCAGTGCTTCTCTGCTATTCATAGGGTTTTCAATGGCAGATTGATTTTTGGGAGTGGGTTGCCAGGTCCTTCTCCCAAGCCTACGGCACCTGGTGTTCCCAGGTGGTCTCCCATCCAGGTATTAACCAGGCCCAACCCTGCTTAGCTTCCAAGATCTTACAGGATCGGATGCCACAGGGCTACAGCTGCAGGCATTGTTCTGGGATTAGAAGTGTTTATTAGCAGAGCTGATTAATGACTAAATAGCCCTTTTCCATTCTTCTAAAAATGAACTCCTCTTCAGTAAATAGACCCAAAGGAACCAGCTATCACTTGCTAAGAAAATTCAACATGCAGATTACCCAAAGGCCTCTGGGTTTTCAGAATCTGATATGACTGCAAGTCTACGTCATGTTTAAAAGTAATTCACTGATAAATCCATGTGCCAAATTCACTGATAAACCCATGTGCCAAAACTATGTGCCTTATTGTAATGATTCACTTTCAAACATTTCTTGAACATCAACAGCACATAAAGAATTACCATTACCAGAAAATGTCAGTATTTTCTGATTCAGAACCAGAAAATGACTTCCCAACTGCTCCTTTGGGAAAAGACACAAGATAAAGCAAGCAAACAAACAAAATTCCCTGGATCCCAGTAATCATAGGTAGGCAGTCAGAAAGGACTGCAATTCATTGATGCGCCTACTTCTAGCTTGCTGTGGATATGCAAATATGGACAGCCCCTTAATCTAATGGGAGGAGCACAGACGGACTGGAGGAGGTTTTAGGAGACTGTAAATACAGCACCAAGTATGACAAGGTAACACCAGCACTGGGTCAAAAGAGTGATGATACAACGCTTATGGTCACTGTAGCAACTATTTGTGCTAATGCAGACAATGGATGGCTAGACTGGGGCCAAAATAATGTCATTTAATTGCATGAGGGAAAATGGCACAATTTAAAAGCTGATTGATTTGAGGCCAAAGAAATTGAGTTTAGTGCATAGTCAATATTTGCAAATAACTGGAACAGTAATTTGCAACTGACTCCACCTGTTATTCCTGAACCCTCCAAAGAATGGCTCTGTTAGTGTGGCTACTTGTTGACATTCCAGGGTTCATGGAAAACTTTCCTGTCTAATTCATCTTCACTTGCTGTTCCTTAATCTTAATACATCTATAGTCTTACTACCCTGTTGTCCGATCCCATCTAATCTTGGAAGCTAAGCAGGGTCAGACCTGGTTAGTACTTGGATGGGAGACCACCTGGTAATAGCAGGTCCTGTAGGCTTGGGAGAAGGACCCAGTAACCCATTCCCAAAACAATCAGCCATTGAAAACCCTGTGAAGAGCAGAGAAGCATTGATAATAGTGCCAGACATAGCACAGTGTTGGGGAGTGTTTCCTTCTGTTGTACATAGGGTTGCTATGAGTTGGACCCGACTCGATGGCACCTAGCAACAACAACAGTAATCTTATACAACTCCCTATCAAGTCTCATTATACCTTTCTCAACAGTAGGAGATGGAAATTTTTGTTAGCTTTTTTTGCTCCCCATCTATTGCTTCTAGTAAAAATGCTGAATATTAAAGGGAAAAATGCAATTCAAAAGAGATTAGGACGTAAAAAAGAACTTGAAGTATTATGGAAATCTCAAGTATCAATGGGTTTAAAATTGGATGTGGTTTTGAGCAGAGGCACTAACTTGATCATGAGTTCAAGAGGTTGAAATAAGCTCCAGATGACACAACGGTGCCACATTTGAAGAGAAGAACTTAGAAAAAGAGGCTCTGAGATGGTAGCCAAGAGAAGCTTTGGAATCAATTTCTCTAAACTCTGCCATGATGTAAATGAGGATATTCAGGGAGCGGTAGCATGAACAGAAATGCATTTGATTGATAATGAGATATAATTTAAGGTGCAATTGAGGTGGAAGAAGCTATAGTGTAGTAAGATCAATGTATACATGAACAGAATTTAAACAGATAAATCAAGAGGATGAAAACTGAGCCTCCAACATGATCAATATTAAAAGCAGATGTGCTTTCTAGTCATATATAAGAAATACTGAGAAGTGAATGTTTTGTTGCTTTCTGTCTAAGTAATCAAAGACCATAAATGCACTGGGAGAAGTAGATAATATCCTTGGATGTGGTGCTTATGGGGAGAATACTCTTCTACAGACATCCTTCTGTTCTTGGGGAGTGGGATTTGGGGAGCATGTTATTCATTATAGATTCTTGCTACTGAGCTCACTCACCTCTGAGGGAGGCCCTTAGAACAAAAAAGGTCTTGAAATCTGTACATTTCCTAGCTGCTTCCATGACTGGAAAAGAGGATTTCTTCCTCCTGTGAGCTTGACACTTACACTAATAATATTGCTATTCATTCATTCAGCCATTACTTATTGAATCTTTTCTCTGCTGTACACCATACAAGGCACTGAGGGTTGTAAAATATGGAAAGGGGGATTCTTCTATGACTGGAAAAGGGGATTTCTTCCCCCTGTGAGCTTGACACTTATGCTAATAATATTGCTATTCATTCATTCAGCCATTACTTATTGAATCTTTTCTCTGCTGTACACCATACAAGGCACTGGGGGTTGTAAAATAAGGAATCAGCCCTTCCCTCCTGATTTTCATAATTTATGGGGAAAGTAGGCATGAATTAATGAAGTAAAATATAAAATGCAATCTCATAGTTTCCAAAGCAAAAAAAAAAAAAAAAAAAAAAAAAAAAAAAAAAAAAAAAAAAAAAAAAAAAAAAAAAACACTTGACGGTATAAG
This sequence comes from Pedetes capensis, assembly GCA_007922755.1. Classification (NCBI taxonomy): domain Eukaryota; kingdom Metazoa; phylum Chordata; class Mammalia; order Rodentia; family Pedetidae; genus Pedetes; species Pedetes capensis. The sequence continues at coordinate 52,687 of VMDO01006739.1, forward strand.
AGAGTCTAAAAGCATGTGTTTTCATCAGGGATATAAGGAATGTTTTTTTGAGGAAGTTGCAGTTCAGCTCAATGGTCTGAAAGATAAGTGCGATCAACTAGGGGAAGAGCAAAGGGATGAATATTCCAGGAAATAGCATGTGGAAAGCAGAGCGGTAGGCTGGCTGTGGTGGTACATGTCTATAATCTCAGCTCTTGGGAGGCTGAGACAAGAAGATCGCAAGTTCAAGGCCAGCCTGAGCTACATAGAGAGACCCTGTCTCAAAAAATGAACAAGTAAATGACACAGTGATAGTAGGAAGCATGCCAGATGGTAAAAACTAAAAGAAAGACAGTCTTATAAGGGAAGGAAGGAATTCTGGAAATCTAAGCAAGACCACGGTGACCTGGACTAATGTGACAGCAGTAGACTTGGAGAAAAGAAGGTGTGAATTGGAGATTCAATGGAGGCATTTTGATGATAGATTAATTGGAGCATCATTATGGATATATAGAGACATGTAAGAAGAGATTTATTATGAGGATTAGCCTGTGATTTTCGGAGACTGATAACTCCCATGATATACTTATACACCATGAGCACCAATGTCCCAGGGGAGGAGATGGATGCCCTAGCTCAAGCAGAAAGAGAGTAAATTTGCCCTTCTTTCATCTTTTTGTTCTATCGGGGATTAAGGGATTGGAGGATGGCCACACCAAATCAGACTCACCCAGACTCCTGATTCAAATACTCATCTCTTCCAGAAACGCCTTCACAGATACACTCAGAAATAATATTTATCAACTATCTGGGCATCCTCTAGCCCAGTCAAGTTGGCACATAAAATTAACCATCAAAAGAGCATCAGGTGAGAGGAAAGGGGGTAATCAAAAGTGATTCTTAGGTTTTCAAATGGGATAATGGAGGGGTAGCACACTGAGGAGGGAAAGCCTGTGGCTGTGTTGGGAGGTTTTTGTTCTGGTGGGAGTGGGAGGGATTTCTTTAGAGGTGAGGAAATCAAGAAGTTCCTTTTGACTATGCTTTCTTCGACTTTTCTCTGTGATGTCCTAATGAACAAATCAAGAATAAGTGAAGCAGATTTAAAGTCAGAAAAGTGGTCCAGACTTTAGAGAGACATTCAGGGACCCTCAGTATGAAGATGATTTTATCAATTAATCTATTTATTTATTTATTTTTGTAACAGAGTTTGCAGGTTTATTAACTAGATATGAGAGATAGTACACACTGTTAGATTTAAGTACAGGTATTCAGTGAGAGAGACAGAGATGCCTAAAAATAATAGTATACATCCAAGACATGGATACAGGCGTCTCCAGAGAGAAAATTGCATTTAAGTGTCTTAACAATAGTACTATATATGATTTTAGTCACTATTGAAGTTCCATTATTTAGAGGATTTAAGGAACTTTTTGGTAAACAAAATCATAGGATGGTCCGTGAGATGTATTAAGCCAGTTTACAAATAAGAAAAGAGGGCTAAGAAGATGCATAGTCAAAAGGGCCAAAGAAATTCTTCCTAAGGAAGTCAAGTCCAGTGTTTTGACTGTAGACATGGTCTGTAATCTTGTTTGTGAGATGTTCTCAATTTTTAGCCAGAAGGAGTGATGGGCTTCCCACGTTGCCTTACTTTTCCCTGTTTTCCTATCCTGCCCCAATTTCCCCCTCTGAGACTTCAATCCCAATGTTCAATTTTTCTGAAGCTGCTTCAGGCTGAGCAGAGGCACAGATACTGCCCATGTAGGGATGGAATGTCTAAACCTGCCTGATCTCAGAGGGACATGTAAACCTCAACATTTAGGAACTTGGAAGAGAAGGAAGAACAAGCATAGGCACCACAGAGAAAGACTTACATCGTAAAAGAAAATATCAAAAGACTCTTGAGTCATAACCACCAAGAAGCAAAACATTGCAAGAAGGAAATGGTCCTCAACATCAAGTGCTTCTAAGACCACAGGTTTGACAAGAAGAAAGGTGTCCGTAGGGTCAGTAAACATAGAGACCTCACCACTCTTGCCAAGGTGGTTTCCACTGCATGTTTGGGGCAGAATCTATAATGCAAATTGTAGAACAAACTGGGCAAGTGATAGAGCCTGTGTGAGACAAGCTTTCAGGGGACATCTGGCTACCAAGAATAAGGAAGAGGATTTAGGCTTGGAGAAGTTTTCTCTCTTTTGCTGTCTTTTTTCCTCCCTCCCTTCCTCCCTTTTTTTTTTCTTTTTTACTTTCATGAGATATACTTCTTTTAATCAGCAATATGTTGTTGTTGTTGTTGTTGTTGTTGTTGTTGTTGTTAGGTGCCATGGAGTTGTGTCCGACTCATAGGGACCCTCATAGGGTTTTCAATGGCTGATTGTTTCGGGATTGCCTTGGGAGTGGATTGCCACATCCTTCTCCCACTTTTGCAGTGCTGGGAATTGAACTTGGGACCTCAGAGACTGCAGAGCGGCGCTCTACCAACTGAGCTAAATCCCAGCCCAGCAATATGTTAGGAAATGTTTTAACTATTAGCACCAGGAGGGAAAATCTGATGGGTGGCTCTGGCCAGTTTCTGAGCACAAATACTCTTTCAGGGTTGATGTCAAGCTACCCATGTGACATCACTGGATGTGAACTTAGGAAGACAAGCTCAGAAGCAGCTTTTGAAAAACATCTAGCTGCAGCACAGCTCTGCTCTTAATGCATTGAAGTGGCATCCTCCAGTCAAGAGAGAAGGATTCATGTTGCAGGATGTAGAGGCTGAAGCCAAAGCGGAAATTTCCTTACAAAGGAGAGTAGGGAAGGGATTCATGGTTCAAGAGATAGACTGGCCTTTAAAAAGAGAAGGAACATCCCTCCATTATAAAAAAAAGATAAAAAGGAAACAGGTAGAAATATAGATGCTGATATAATTCCCATCAGTCTTTTCTCTTTATAAAGAACAAGTCGAGGTCACCAGCTAAGAGAAGCCTGGGCTCAGAAATTTGAGCTTCCAGGAAGAGCTTTGAAATACTCATTGTAAAAAATGCAAGAGCTGGATTTCTGTATTTACAAGTATGGTTACACTCTCATAACAAGTCTAAGCTACTCAAGGGCAGAGACTACGATATCCCCATTTGTATTCTCTGCATCTCCTAACATCGTATTCTGTACTTGGTAAGGATCAAGAAATTTTTATTCATTGAGTGACCTTGAAATATGGGATCAAGCTATCTGTATGGGAGGAAACTGACTCACCACCACCTAAACATTCACTATTAGGGGCTGGGATTTAGCTCAATTGGTAGAATGCTGCTCTGCGGTGTCTGAGGTCCCGGTTTCAGTGAGGTGCCCCCAGCACCACAAAAATGGGGGAAGGATGTGACAATCCACTCCCAAAGCAATCCCGAAACAATAAGCCATTGAAAACCCCAAGAGGGTCACTATGAGTTGGACATGACTCGATGGCCTCTAACAACAGCAACTAACATTCACTATTAGACTTGAACAACATCATTTCCATGGCAAAAATAGACATTCAAACACTCGCTAATTATCTATTTTGGATTTATTGGAAGAATATCCGCAGCAGCCCAAATTCACTGTGGATGGTAACCTAGATCCAATATATTTTGCATTCTAGCTTTAACAGCAAAGAATCCCCTACTCCTGATACCACAGCCACCTTTATTTTATGAAAGAATAAGGATCTCACATACCTGAGCCCTGGGTTCCCACACTGCACCCTCCCACAGTCCACAGACACATTCCACCTGTGCCCTCTGTCGCCATGCTGCCCACTTCTCTAACCTGCAGCACCTCAGGACATTATGTACTGGGCAGGTGTAATGGGCTCAGTCCTCTGCCCCAGGATTCCAGAGACTACCCATGACTCCACTGTCACCCCCCTGAGGGTGTACTATGGCTCCCTCATTGGATTTACGCTCTTTTCAGGCTTCTGGAAGCTTCTTGCCATCCTCTATGGAAGCTCACTCATTCATTCATTCAACAAATGTTGATAAAGTGCCTTTTATGTACTAGGTCCTATGGGAAATGCAAAGAGAATACTGACATACTTTCTCTTCTTACATTAAGCCTACAGCCCAGAATCTCCACATCTCTTCAGACAATACACAGCTGCCATTTATGGTACATCTACTAGGGTGCCAAACCCTGTGATAAGCATTCAATATGTTTTTTCTGATTGGTCTCTAGAAGCTGATCCATGAGCCAGTAAAATTCACAGGATAGATGACAGACAGACAGATAGACAGACAGACAGACAGACAGATAGATATAGTAGTCTGTAGCATATTAGAATAAATGTTGCAAAAAGACAGATATGTTGTTCTTAAAACACTATTTTACACTTCAAAATTACAGTATTTTCTACTTTCATTAATAGCAATACTTTGATATTATTGATAACAATTACTTTGATTTTTATACTCTTGGTTAAGAAAAATAACAGGTAATCCCATGTGGGTTTCCTGAGTTAGTAAACATCCTATCATTGCAAGTCATAAGAAATCTAATAAACTGGCACACAGAACTGAATTCAGGGGTTGATGGCCTTCAGACATGGTTTGATTGTGAAGCTCATGAGGGTCCTAAGGCTCCGTCTGCTTTTTGATGATATCATATTCACTTGGCCATCTTCTGTGAGAGAACTTCGTCCCAGGCTAGGCACCACTCAAAGAAAGCCCAAAAGCCTTTGTTGCTGTGCTCCCAGCCAGAGTTCTGAGATTTGCTGTGAGTGTCTCAGCTAGGTGACTTGTCCATGCACAGACAAATCACAATGGTCCTGAAAGCATGGCCAGACAGACTGTTCTTCAGCTGTAAGCCCTGGGAGAGAGGCAGACATGCTTCCCAATGGAACTAGAAAGATGAATACCAGCCCCAATAAAGCTAGCAGAAAGTACTAAGTCCCAGGAGCCTCCAAGTGTGTTCCATAGATTATCTGGCTTACCTCTACAGCCACTACAATAGCTTCTCTTAGGAGCCCACTTCTGCAGATGAAGACACTGAGGTTTGTGGACAAAAGGTAATGTGTGTGTGAAGTCACCCAGCACTGCTTCAGAGGTTGGAGCATCGGCAGCTGTTTTGTCACAAGGAAGGAAGTGCCTGCCTGAGGACAAAATCAACCCAGTCAAAGCCAAAAAGCAACAAAGGGGAGAAATCAAGTCCTGACCACTTCATGTGAACCTGCAAATCAAATAAATGCGTGAAGTTAAAAACAACCTCTGTTTGAAGCGAAAGCGGCTCATGGAGCTAAACCATGCGTGCATGAAACTAACCATGCATGATGTTTACCATACATGAAGCCAAAACCACCTCTGGACTAAGATACCTAAGCAAATCAGTTTGTTTTCTTTTTGTTTATTTGCCTGCTTCTGCAAGTTTGACCATTTTATCATTTGTAACAAAAGAAAACAAATACAATAAAGAAGCACAAATAGGACTTAAAAAAATCCTATGTTGTAACAGATTACAATGTTTGGAACAGATATTGCATGAATCCGTAAGGCTAACTCATGTAATATGAGCTTGTTTTCTTAACATGAATTTATTCTGTAATCAAGACTATTTTTTAAAAAAAGAATGAAAATATAAACTGTATAACTAACAAATAATCGGTTGAAGTTTCATTCCCCATATTTTAAGGATGTTCTGTATTTTGGTGAAGGACATCCAGCAATCTGATATGGGAGGCAGTGTGGTTTCTTCCTGCTTATAAATCAGAGCAGAGTTCAGGAGTCCTTCTTAGAATATGATGCTTCAAAGGAGAGATCAATGATCTCTTTGAAAGAATCATGCCGTGCTAATGCTCTTATAGAAATACAAGGGCCTGGACCACCATTCCGGCTTCAAGGTCCTAGGGGTTTCTGGTTGGAGCATCAGGTCTCTATGTCCACAGGAGAAAATGAAAACAAAATTACTAACAAAACAGGCCAACGAGACACAAATCTCTTTATGTTACAGAAGGGCCCAGCTTTTCTAACACTCTTGCTCCAGGTGCTGAATTCTTGACTAGCTCTAATGCCATAGATCCCCTCCCCGCCCCCATACTTCCCAAGATTTTCCCTAACTGTGTTTCCCCGGAGAGAGAAATGTGGACAGTACAAGACAGCCCAGGACAGCCTGCTGGTAAAGAAACTCCAGTCCTCCATCACATTTGGTCCTGGGCTTTATTGTCCTGTGGAGCCTGCATGGTGAAAGGATGCTCTGATGTTTGAGGGCAGGGAAATTATGCATGCGGGAATGATAGTAATTATGCTAATTGAGGAGAACTCTTTGTTGTGAGATTTCCAGAGCAGGAAGCAGTTTGTGTCAGAGATTTACAGTACAAGTCCTAAAAATAGGACCCCCAGGTGTGCCCCAGGGGGTGGTGACAGAGGTAGCTGGGAGGTTAATCTGGGAACAATGGAAATGTGCTGGAACCAAGCATTAACAAGCACGGACAGAAGGTTGAAGACTGAACCTCATGAATAGGAGCAGGAGGGAAAGAGTGTGGCGGGAGGGAGGCAGGAAGCACAAGGGCTCTGCGAAGAGACAAGATGTGGGGCATCCTCTCCTGACACCAATGCAAGAAAACTAACAAGACAGAAAAGGCAAACCAGAATGGAATCTTCAACAGCAAAGAAGATAAAGGCTGCAGAATTGCTGATCAGAAACCAGTGCAAATTGAGGCAGGTGGCGGTGGTGCTGGATCTGCAGGCAGGAGCTGGACCTGGATCTGCAAGGAGAAAGATTGGAGCCTAGGGGAATGAACAGTCTCTCTCTCTCTCTCTCTCTCTCTCTCTCTCTCTCTCTCTCTCTCTCTCTCTGAAACAACCACAGTGGGACTCACAGAGGCATCCAGGAAGGTGCTGTTAAACCCAAGAGCACAGTCTTCTGAAGTATTTCCCCTTTTTCAATCACACAGAGGGAAGACAATTGTTTCTTATTTTTCTCTTGTTGTTGTTGTTGTTAGGTGACATGGAGTCGTGTCCAACTCATAGTGACCCTTATAGGGTTTTCAATGGCTGATTGTTTTGGGATTGCTTTGGGAGTGGATTGCCACGTCCTTCTCCCGATTTGGGGGTGCTGGGAATGGAACTCAGGACATCAGAGACGGCAGAGCGGTGATTTACCAACTGAGCTAAATCCCAGCCCTTTGCTACATTAGGTCAACACAAAACAGGGCAGTTTGTCCAAAGTAACCTATAGTTCAAAGGGTATCTCCTCCTGACCCAGAAAATGAAAATCACTTTCTTTAATTTCCCAAAACAAGTCTTTTCGAGGTACAGACCCTATGTTTCTTCCTCCAAACCTGATGTCACCTCTTCTTAAAAGAAAATACAAGCAACACCCCACTGTGTAAGACTCAGCCCATACCTCGGCTTCATCTCTGGTTTTCTGCCTCCTTTCACAGCTACTGGCTGCAACACACAGGCCAACCCACCCCCTCCTCTCTCTTGCTGTCTCTTTCCCCTCAACCCTGAGAATCATGACTCCCACCTTCGCCTCTTTACTGAAACAGTGTTGGGATCCCTCTGGTCTCCTGGTCAAACACTGTCAATATCTTTCCCCAGATCTGTACCATTCTTGACCATTCCGTAGCAATCAGAAGTGCTATTTCTAGTCCCTAGTCCCCAGAACAGGCTTCCTTTGGTGTCAGTGAACCATCAGAGGCGTGGTTCTCTAACTACCTAGCAGCTAACTCTTCAGGTCAGTAGGAATTGTCCTTATCTGGTATCCGCATCAGAATAGTATAGGGATTTGGGTACAAGGCAGATTGCTGGCTCCCTCCCCCAGAGTTTTGATTAGTAGATCTGGCCATAATTTGCAAGTCAGATGTTCCCAAATTATAGGGTAGTAGTTGGTCCAGGGACCACTCTTCCAAGAACCACAGATCAAGTACTATCCTGCCATGGGGCTGTAATTTGAGAAAGGTGTCTTTAGGCATTTTCTCATTGTATGAACATCGAAGAGTGTACTTCCACAAACCCGGGTGGTATAGATTACTACACACCAAGACTGTGTGTGTGTGGGGGCGGGGGTGTAAAACAGCCTATTGTGCACATTTGTAACCCTACCTACTCAGGACACTGAGGCAGAAGGATAGCAGGTGAAAGACCAGTGGCAGCCTACGTAGCATAGGGAGTCCCTGTCTCAATTTAAAAAATAAAGAAAGAAGGGTCTAGGAGTACAGCTCAGTGGCAGAGTGCTTTCAAAGTATGCACAGGGCCCTGGGTTCAGCCCCTGAGTACTGAAGAAAAAAAGAGAGAGAGATAGAGACAGCCTCTTGTTCCTAAGGCCCAATGAACCAAACAACATAAGATTAAATCAAGCACAAGAGAAAGTGATACAACCAAGAGATACAGTAAATATCAGATGGGTAAGACTGCTATTGGCAAAGCACTGGCTACTGTTTTACAGTCAACTTGTTTTATAGGTAGAAGAAATAAACTCTAAGACAATGATTAGAAGTATAGTGTAGTAAATGCATAAGCGAGTTGTTGTTGTTGTTGTTGTTAGGTGCCGCCGAGTCAGTATTCGACTCATAGCGACCCTCATAGGGTTCTCAATGGCTGACTGTTTCAGGATTGCCTTGAGAGTGGGTTGCCAGGTCCTTCTCCCATTTTTGCGGTGCTGGGAATTGAACTCAGGACCTCAGAGAGTGCAGCGCAGCGCTCTATCAACTGGGCTAAATCCCAGCCCCATAAGCAAGTAGCATAGGCTTTATTATCATCAAGTATTGTGTGCTACACGTAATGGTAGTGCCGTCCTTTTGTCTGACTGGCAGCTGCAGGAGGCTTGTTCACACCAGAATCACCACTAAGAGGTAAATCATGGGTTGCACTGTTTTTCATGGCTGCGCTGCCACTGGTGCTGTTAGGTGCTGTCAAGTTGCATCCAACTTATAGCGACCCTATGTACAACAGAATGAAATACTGTCCATCACTGTGCTAAGCACACGATCTTTTTGTGTTGAAGTCTAATGTTGCAGCCACTATGTTTCTTCTCATTTTGAGTCATGCCACATCAGCAAAAGGAGGTCTGAGGTCTCCATTCCTGCCATTAAAATCTACTCTACTTTGAGGAGGTAACTCTTCCCCACTTGTTTCTTGAATGCCTTCCATTCTGAGGGACACATTTTCTGGCACTATACCTAACAGTGCTTCTCTGCTATTCAGGGATTTTCCATGGTTCATTGTTTCAGGAGTGGGCTGCCGAGTCCTTCTCCAGTGATGTCACTAGGCAACAGGAACTTTTCAGCTCCATTTAGTCTCTTGGCACCCTGTCACACGCACTGTGTAGTTAATTGAGATGCCATTATGTGCTGCACAACTGTAGCTGTCGGCTCAGGCTGAGCATTCAAATCGCCTGGGACAGAGATGCCTTTAAAAATGCAGCTGCCTCACCCCAGCCAATCAAGTGAGATTCTCTGGGATGGGACCTGGGCTGTCCCTGAGTTTCTAACACAGGGTCATTGTCGAGTTTCTCACTTGCCTCCTTCCCTGGCCCCACTTTGTCACAACGCCCTCTCTGGTGTCCATGGGCCTCGCTCAGAACCTGGAATCTTCGTCCTTCAAGCCTCATATCCTCTCTCTGCTTGGCTCCCCACAGTACGAGGCGGACCAAATACAATGGCCATGGAGAAAGAGTCAAGGGCAACTTTGAAAGATAGTTAGGATCTTAGAAAGAAGTCTACTTGTTGTTGTTGCTGTTGTTAGGTGCTGTCAAGTCATGTCCGACTCATAGCGACCCTTATAGGGTTTTCAACGGCAGATTGTTTCAGGATTGCCTGACAGTGGGTTGCCATGTCCTTCTCCCATTTTTGTGGTGCTGGGAATCGAACTCAGGACCTCAGAGACAGCAGAGTGGTGCTCTACCAAGTGAGCTAAATCCTAGCCCCTTAGTGACCAATTAACTATGGGCACTGGAAGAGAAAAAATAATTCATTTATTTAATAGTAGTAGAAATTGTATTGGGTGCCCATCCCAAATACCTGGAGAACCACAGTCAACATCTACCCTGAACTTTTACTCAAATAGTATGCCAAGGCCTATGTCCCTCAGATGGAAACAGTTTACTCATCTGCTTCCTTGATACCTTGCCAAAAAAGTAATTAGGCCTGTTTAGAAATAAAATTTGGGTTTTTTTCTGTGTGTTTTACGATCTTAGAGGTTTCGTTCCCTCTCTTTTCTTTTTTCCTCCTGACACTCCAAATATCAATAATACCACATTTGCAATTTGCATTTTTCTCCACACATATTCACATACAAACAGCTTTTTCTTTTTGTTTACTAATTTCCCCCTCTTTGCAGTCAAGTAGTTATTTTTTTCTAGGAATGCTAGATGGATCAGTATTAAAACATTTGTCCATAAAATTCTTTACAAAAACAAACTAGATAGGCAGTCAGTGAAAAGTCACCTGTTGATAAATTTTAGCCATCACCAAAATTGGGGAAATGAACAGAAATGTGTAGGATGCTTTAAGCATGATAAAGATTACTATCAAAGCCTAAAATCAAGTGTCATGTCAAAATTTGAAATAGCAGTCAATCTCATTAGAACCAAAAGAGAACAGGAATCTTCATACACATTATTTGTATCTAATATTGTTTTGAAGAGTCTAGCTAAAGTAATAGCAAATAATAAAAGTAAGTGATTAAATATGGAAATGAAGAGGGCAAATTAGCTTTATAGGCTATATAGCCATATGCCTAGAATTCCTAAGAGAATATAATCGTGATTTTTAAAAACTATTAGAATTTGAGAGTAACTTTTGTTCTTTTTAAGTTTAATAAATACACTATAATGCAAAAACAATTTTTATACTAACATAAGTTGTTTAGAATAGAAAAGAGAGTTTAAAAATTCCAATAATGTTTAAGCACATTAGAAACTAAATTGCCACCCAGGCACCTTGGTACACTCCTGTAATTCCAGTGACTCAGAAGGCTATGGCAGGAGGATCGCAGGGTAGAGGCCAGAGGCAACCCTGTCTCAAAATAAAAAAGGAGCTAGGAGTATTGTTCAGTGGTAGAATGCTTGCCCAAGATGCATAAGGCCCTGGGTTCAGCCATTCAATACTGAACAACAATAACAAAAAGGAATATAATAAATACCATAAAATAAGATCTAAATAAGTGACACCAAAGCAATATCACAAAAAGTCGATCTTTTTCTATATAAATTAAATTTTTATAAAAATTCTAAAGGGCTCTTTAAGGGAAATGGACAGTGTAATTTCAAATTTTATAATGAAAAATCAATGTGTAAGTATTGTTAAGACAATGTAGACAAAGGAAGAGTAAGGGAGAGATTATATATGAACTAGTGCAATCAAAATAGTATGGTACTTTCACAAGAATGTTCAAAGAAATCAGTAGAAAAGTATACAGAAATAGATCCAAATATATACACGAATTTAATATATGATGAAGGTGCTATTTAAATTCAGTCATGAAAGAATGGTTTATTTTATAAATGAGACAAGAATAATCAGCTATTCATCTGGAGTAAAATAACATTAGTCCTTTACTTCAAGGCATATACAAAAATAAACTTCATATAGATTAAGGATTAATATAAAAATAAAGCAATAAAGATTGTTGAGAGAAAATTTAGGAATATATATACATATATATCTACATATATATAGGGGGAGGGTGCGTACCACTGGGTGGGAAAGTCCTTACTAAGCAAGAACAGAACACAAAGAATATTAAAAAAAATTTTTAAACTAAATAACTTTATTTCAAAAATTAAATGTCTAAACGGCAAATTAGACCACAAAGTCCAGAACAGTGGGATAGACTAGAAAAAACATTTGCAAATGTAGCTGAAAATCAAAGTATTAATATCCCTGCAGTACAAAGAAAGACAAATGAGTTGTTTCAAAATCAAATAAACAACAAACAAACGGGTATGGAATAATCAAGAGGAACTATATCTGAAGGAAAATGCAAACAGCCAGTCACACTAGTGAACAGGCAAACGTGAATCAAAACAAATAAGATGCTTTCCTCCACCCTTGTTTAGAAAAATGTAAAGAACAATGAGAAGGAAAAGAAGAATAACAACAACAAAAATAGTAGGACAAATCCATATTTCACTTGCAAGGTATCAGTCGCTGTTCTCAACATTTTACATATAATAGTTCATTTAATCCCATCAAGAACCCATGAGGTAGCCAGTATTATAATCTCCATTTGTAGATGAGGGAACCACATATACACATTAAAAAAAAAGAATACTTATCTCACCACAAGCAATGTTCTTTGGAATTTACAGTTCAATTCTATGCTACTTCACTTAAATATTACTGATTGGAACCCAGCAAATTGGGTTTATGATACACAAATGAGTAAACCCACAATTTACAAGGGGCTGGGATTTAGCTCAGTTGGTAGAGTGCTGCGCTGCAGCCTTGGAGGTCCCAAGTTCAATTCCCAGCACTGCAAAAGTGGGAGAAGGACCTGGCAATCCACTCCTAAGGCAATCCTGAAACAGTCAGCCATTGAAAACCCTCTGAGGGTCGCTATGAGTCGGATACCAACTCAGCGGCACCCAACAACAACAACAATTGTTTACCCCAGAGGGGTTGGTGGAAGGAGAGCCCTTCTGTGGCTTTTCTGTGTGTATCTCTTTTGTTTTGTCATCTTTCAAAAAGAATTCTTGGCTTTTAAGTTCTTGATAATAATTCAACAAATCAGAACAAAAGAATTTTGCAGTCTGTAAACTTCTGTCCTTTGGGATAAAACCTAAGCTTTCCTGACTTTATTACGTCTCATGCTTGAATGGCCATCCTTCAGCATTGGACTACCAGTTATTAAAAAAAATAAATCTTTCAATTCCATCTGTAAAATCTACTGGGATAAAGATAAAACCAATTATGATGTCTTCTTATCAGAGAGAAGGGTAAATGATGTTCTTACCCAAAGTAATAATGCAATGGAATGAAAGAGAGAGGACCTCCATTGGAAAAGTATCTAAGAATCACAAAAGATGTTTACAAGAGAGAGCGTATAATTCTATTCGAATAAAGTTTTATTCATTTGTTCACTCATTCGACCTGTACCTGATCTGACTTATCTCACGCATTTGGCCTGGCAAAGCTGCCACCTCTCTTTACATTTTGCAACTAATTGCTAGAGGTTTCCCCTGCAAACCAGAAAGTATTCCCTTTAGGCCTACCACCAGCAGAAGTGTTAAAGATTTATTCAGTTCAAACATCAAATAAGGCACTTCCTTCTTCTAAAAGCCAAGAGAAAAAGAATCACTAGAATTTCCGGCCAATGCCTGTGGTCATTGTTAGCGTTGTTGGCCAGCTCCATCTTCTGGGCACATGCAAGGATTACACTAACCTGCCCACTGTGAGGTTAGATGCAGCTACAGGTTTGTCCAATGAAATGATGGCAGAATTGATGTGTCACTGAAGATCTGGTGAGTGAATCTGCCAACTCTTTTTCTGTCCCCACAATGACAGAAGCAAGTGTCAGGAAATAATTTCCATCAGCCCAGGTCCTCAGTGTCCTGTAGCAGTACCACTGTGACATCAGATCTCGGAAGCTAAACAGGGTCAGGCCTGGTTAATATTTGGATGGGAGACCACCTAGGAGCAGCAGGTGTTGTAGACTTGGGAGAAGGACCCGGCAACCCACTCCCAAAAAACAATCAGCCATTGAAAACCCTGTGAACAGCAGAGAAACACTAACAACAGTGTTTTGCCTGTTGTATGTAGGGTCGCTATGAGTCAAACACCAACTCAATGGCACCTAACAACAACAAAAACAACAACAGGTCCTCATTCTGTATAAAAATACAGAATGAATATGGAACATCATGTTGTGTGATCAACTAAAACATGGGTATTGCTTGTTACCACAGCATAACCTAGCCTATCCTGACCAATACATTCCATATGCATCTTAAATGTTACTTACAAACTCCTAGTGTTCATCACTGTTAAGACCAGTATCTTGCAATTGAAAGAATGTTTATGCCCTGCTGTGATGATGTCTTTGCCCTCTGGAAACCTGGAAGATTCCAAGTGGTTCACACAGTGGATTCCAGTGGTATAATATTTTTAGTTCCACTCAAATTCTTCCCTATTGTTCTCTGAAGCAAAACACCCTTATCTGGGTGCCTGAGTACTAGGTAGCTTCTAGTCAGCCATAGGGTACATAAGAATTCTCAGTAACCCAATTATCAAAGTTGTACTTTTTTAGCTCAGTTGGTAGAGCGCTGCGCTGCAGTCTCTGAGGTCCCAAGTTCGATTCCCAGCACCGCAAAAATGGGAGAAGGACCTGGCAATCCACTCCCAAGGCAATCCCGAAACAGTCAGCCATTGAAAAGGCTATGAGGGTCGCTATGAGTCAGACTCGACTTGATGGCACCTAACAGCAACAACCCCAAGTCACAGGGCCAACTGAGATACATCAAGGGATCCACCTCTCCTTGGGATGCTGGGCATGCAGTACTATTAATACACTGTTGAGATTAGTATTAGTGTTAATTACAAGGTTTTTTTTTCTTGTTGTAGGGGCCTGTTCTCTTGCTCATTTTCTGTAATGCAAGCTCCAGTGTCAGGGGATGGGGTGATATGGTTTCCTGATTGACAGCTACGGAGCTTTCCCTGTGGCTCTGGCTGTTTTACACCAAAGACCTGTTGTCCAGACTCTTGTCCAGGTGAGCCATCCTCACATCAGTTGATTGGTATAACACTCCATGAACCTGGAGGAAGCTATGAAATTGCCAGTGTTTGCTACAGCTCCAGCTCCTGAAGGCACAGCCCTGCCCACGGCTGTTTCAAACAGTTTGCAGTTTGCACTGAAGTTTTTCTGCGGTCATGGGGCCCAGTGAGCTCTAGATGACCCTGTAATCAACCCAGGCCAGAGGGGAGCACTTCCCTGGTGGCCCAGAAAAGGGACTGCTGTGATTGGTGCAAACACAAGCCTTCTTTTCTGTGACTGGTGCAAAAGGGACTGCTATGATTGGTTAAAAGGGACTACTGTGATTGATGCAAAAGGAAGTGCTGTGATTAATGGAAAAGGGGCTGCTGTGATTGGTTCAAACACAAGTATTCATTTTTGTGATTAGTGCAAACTCCTTCTCTGGTTATATAAACAGGCAGTTCAGCTCACTCAAGTTGAGCTGGTCGGAGACATTCTCCTGTGCTGCCCTCTGGTGTTACAACTTTGTTGTTGTTGTTGTTGTTGTTGTTGTTGTTATTGTTGTTGTTAGGTGCCGTCAAGTCCGTATCCAACTCATAGTGACCCTGTGTACAACAGGTGAAACACTATTGTCAGTGCTTCTCTGCTGTTTGTAGGGTTTTCAATGGCAGATAGATTTTTGGGAGTGGGTTGCTGGGTCTGTCTCCCAAGCCTACAGCACCTGGTGTTCCCAGGTGGTCTCCCATCCAAGTACTAACCAGGTCTGACCCTGCTTAGCTTCTTAGATCTGATGGGATCCAATGCCACAGGGCTACGGCTGCAGGTGTTACAACTTTGGACCCAATAAAAAAAGGCTTCTCTTCAGTGGTTTTTCTGCCTACTCTGGGTTGAGTGTGGGTGGGTTGAGCTGGCAACATGAAGAAAGAAGCAGCAGAATGGCAGTGATGACAGTGGTGAAGGATGACAGAGACAGTGAAGTAGCAGTGGCTGAGACAGCAGAGCAGCCAGACACCAAGGTGCGAAAGCAGCAAAGTAATTGGCTGCTTGACAACTGAAGAAGCAGTGAGGCTTCAAGATCAGCAACTGGTAGCAGCAGAAGCAGCAGAAGCAGCGGGAGCAGAGGAAGAGCCATGATTGCTGCTTCATGAAAGGCAGCAACAGGGACAGTGGCTACAACAATAACAGGCAGTTGTACAGTTCAAGAAAGCAACCAGGGCAGGAAGAAGAGAGGGGAGCGGGAAGCTGTAAGATCCAGAAAAGAGGAACTGCAGGCTCTGGTCACTGGACAAGTCCCAGAGAGCTGTCAACTTTTAGGACCAAGGGTCCTAGACATCATAGTCCCAGGGACCTGTAATGCTGGCCACTGTTTAGGACTGAAGAATCCCAATATCTGTTCCTGCCAGGAAGCTGCAACACCAGTTGTCATCTAGGACTGAGGAATCCTGATACCTACATTGTTGTTGCTGTTAGGTGCAGTCAAGTCGTGTCTGACTCATAGAGACCCTTATAGGGTTTTCAATGGCTGATTGTTTCGGGATTGCCTTGGGAATAAGTTGCCAGAAACTTTTCCCGTTTTTGTGGTGCTCTGAATCGAACTCAGGACCTCAGAGACTGCAGAGCGGCGCTCTACCAACTGAGCTAAACCCCAGCCCGATACCTACATACCTCCCCCAAAACTGCAATGCCAGTTGCTGTTAAGGTCTGAGAAATCTAAGCCTCCTCAACCTACATAAGAGCTGCAGCACTTTTGGATTTAGGAGTCCCAACCTCCTGGGCCTAAATAGGAGCTGTAACATTTGTCATATTATGAATCTCTGCCTCCTTGGCCTAGACAAGAGCGGTAACACTAGAAGGTGCCACCTGCTGCTGCTGCTCCCAGAAGTCTGCCATCACTGCTTGCTGCTGTCAAATGCCCAAGGACATAACTGCCACCTAACACCAGCATTTGAGGGGCTTCTCCTTGCCTGCACACAATTTCTATCCAGATAGAGCAAAAGGACCCCAGCCAACAGATTATAACACAGCCACTCCCATAGTGAGCTTTTTAGGATCCCTGAGGTCCTTATCTGACCAAGAATCTTGGTCAGTGCCACTTTGGAATACGTCAGAACACTTTATTAAGTAATCTTAAATATTGGGATATGGATTTTAGATTTTGATTTCTTGCCTCTAGAAAATTCCAAGTTCCATACACAATTTGTGAAACTCTTCTACAAAGTTTATACTACAGAGTCTCAGAGAAGTTTTGTTACATTCAGTGTTGGGCTATAGCCAGCTGATATGGGTTCCAGAGAACTGATTATGTGCAGGACTTCCCAACTCTGCATTCAGTGCTTCTTGTTAATTTGATTATGACCATTGTGGGAGTATTTACACAATAGAAATCAGCAAGTGCTACAAATTAGAATTGTTTTTCCCCTTGGAAAATCAGTTATTATCAGCACTGATTATATTCACCCTCCCCTTCTATGGGTGTCTATTACCTCATAATTTCAAAATTGGGAGGGCTCACTAAAGTGATTCTTCTTGTGACAAGGAAAATTATTCCGTCTTTTCCTTCTAGTTGTCTCTATGACTTCGTAGTCACTGCCTTACTGCTTTAAATTTTACCTTACTTTACATTCTATTATAAGGAAATTAGATTAAAGACCTATTACATTCCAGGTGAGCCTGCAGCCATATCACTGTGGGATCCGATCCCGTCAGATCTCGGAAGCTATCTGGTAGTCCTTGGATGGGAGACCACCCAGGAGCACTAAATACTGTAGGCTTGGGAGAAAGACTCGGTAACCCACTTCCAAAATCAATCAGCCATTGAAAACCCTATGAATAACAGAGAAGCACTGACAATAGTGTTTCACCTAGCATACATAGGGTCGCTATGAGTTGGATACCGACTTGACGGCACCTAACAACAACAACAATAACATGTTCCAGATACTAAGTATACAATGACAAGGCAGAAATTCTTCCTTCCTCTTTGGAGATTTATTTTGATGTCTAGAAGACCAAGAGCACCTATAAATGATGCAATTTTTTAGTATCATTTCTGTTGTCATTTTTGTTAAACTCAAGTTTCCTCAGTTTTAATGAGTAAACTTATGTGCTTATTTCAAATATTGTAGTTGCAGAACCATCTGTCACCGTTTTGCAGGGTATGTAATGCTTACTTTTTTTTTCTAGTACTGAGGGTTGAACCCAGAGCCTCATGCTTGCATGCTTTGCATGTACTGGACCACTGAGCTGCACCCCCAGCCCATTATGTTTTTTTACTTTTTGAGACAGGGTCTCGCTAAATTACCCAGACTCTCTGGTCTCGAACTTGTGATCCTCCTGCCTCTGCCTCCTGAGTCGCTGGGATTACAGGCATGCACCACCACACCTGGCCCTAATGCTTTCTTTTGGGATCTGCTCTGCACCATGCTATGTAATTCTGGGAAAACTATCAATCAAAGTGCCAATTTTCAACCAGTGGTGGCACAGGATAAATGGCAAATCACACTCCCCCAGATACAGAGACTATTCCAGGATGGGCACATGGTTCAATCACAGCCAGTCAAAATTCTTTTTCAGAGACTTGTATGGATTTTGGAGATTTGAAACTTATCAATTATAAGAGCATTGCATATAAGAATCTTATAAGCTGAAAGAAGTCCTATCACATGAAGATGGTTTGTAACAAAATGAAATCAATACAAATGAAAGAAGACCCAAGAAATAGGGAAGAGGAGGAGAGAGAAAGTGTAATGACATTGTTTATTAAACCCTAACTCCATCCATGCCTGAGACCAAATCAGCTCATGTGGGTTTCAGCTACATGAGCCAATCAATTACTTTTGGCTCAGACTAACTGAAGTTGAGATTCTATCATGGACAATTGATAGAGTAGTGACTAATACTCTATTATTTCTAGGGGAAGACATAGGACACAGCATTCTATCCATGATGAGCTTCAAAGAGAGATGTCCAGAAAGAAGACATGATGGCAAGGGTGAGTAGAATACAGGGAACCAAATCATAGGGGTCAGCAGGAGCAAGGAGCCCCTAGGAGATCCACACCGGTAGCGGATCTGATTCTTGTGCAGTCCTTCCCTCAGGCTTGCAATAACCACAGAGGCAGCTAACATCTGTTTATGTCTAGCAGAAGTGAGGATGGGGTGATGGGGAGGGAACAGTTATAGAGAAAAATAAAACACAAATCCTAGGAAAAAGGTAAGATTTTAAAAGTCAGGGCTACCAATTAAAATCTTTACAAGCAGAGCTGGGTGCGGTGGTGCATGCCTGTAATCCTATCGACTCGGAAAGCAGAAGCAGAAGGATCACAAGTTTGAGACCAGAGGCAGTCTGCATAATGTAGTGAAACCCTGTCCCAAAAAGTTAAAAAAAAATGGGTTGAGGGTGCAGCTCAGTGGTCCAGCACTTGCAAAGCATGCAAATGCGAGTCCTTGGGTTCAACCCCAAGTACTGCCAAAGGAAAGAAAGAAAGAAAGAAAGAAAGAAAGAAAGAAAGAAAGAAAGAGAGAGAGAGAGAGAGAGAGAGAAAAGAAAGGAAGGAAGAGAAAATCTTTATAAGCTAATCATTTATCCTTTTCTTGGTGATCCACGTTGGAAGCAATGAAGACAGCCCAGCTTCTCTTGTAAGTTTAAGATTATCAACATCACCTTTTCCTGCCCACTTAGTCTCTGTCCCTGACATTTCCCCAAATTCTCAGCCCATCACTTGTTTCTCTTCTCCAGTGTGGAGAAACCCACCATGTAAATATATGCCTCCATTATTTACCAATGCCTTTTTGGCTTGAGATGGATTATTTTCTTCATTCGTTTCTAGCTTTTTGGGAATTTGGTGAACATCAGTGGAGCTAAGAAGTTATAGGGTTGTAATCTAACTACAGAGGATTTGAGGAGGGACAAAGAGTTGAGAATAATGGGGACATCAGTGATGTTTGGGTGTAAAGGGAAGGAAAGGGATGCATAGAAGAGAGGTGAATACTGTAAGTTCATCCTACTCATTTGGAAAGAGGCCCAACTTCCTCTAACTTGAACAGTCTGAAGAAACTAAGGGGACTCTTGAAGTCATCACTATCTTCCATCCTGGAGTACCTAGTCTGAGATGACATCCTCAGGAGATCCAAAAGGCATCCAGTAATCTGTCATGGCAAGTGGAAGACTTGATTAGCTATAGAGGATGTATGTTCCCCCATGATTTATCTGCTGAAATATGGGAAGAGTTGAGATGCTTTTCTAATTTGGGATAGTGTTTTGACATCAGAACTTCTGGCCAAAAAAGTAAAACCACAAATTATACTGTAGGAAAAATACACTATGGATATATCCCAGATCCTTTGAGATCCACGGAAATAATCTCAATTCCGAGAGAAATTGTCCATCTGTGCTAGAAGTTCATGCGCTTCCATGACCTCTGTAATGAGGGTCAGGCTGCAATGATAGAAATCTCCCTTTTGGAGAATGGTCTCTGGAATACATTAAATTATTTGAATCACCTATGCACAGAAAGTCCAAAGTACCAACGTTTGTCTGTCATCCATGAAACAATGTAAGGAAAAGTCAGGATAAATTAGATTGATCATTTGCTTATCCATTGATTCAAGTACTTAATAGACTCTCCCAGGTGCTGTGTGAGCAGCTGAGACACATATTTAACAATAATAATGGAAGTATATCAAAAGGCAGGATTTAACTTTCAGGTCTTAATGACAGAGATAATGTCATAATACTATATGATAAATATGCTGTATTAACAGAGGTGTGCACAGTCTGCTATAGAAGCATAGCGAAGGGAAGAGAAAACTGAGTATCTGGGTTCAAAGAGCTGACATGAAAGTGATAAATGCCAGTAACCTGACCTCGCTGCAGTGGAGCAAGGACTGATCTGGGACACAGGAGACTTTAACACCATGTTCCATCTGTTACTATAGAATTGCATGACACTGAAGAAATTAACTCCACCGGAAAATGGAACTGTATCTTGTAGAGTTCTTTGGCTTTCGTGTGTGTGTGTGTGTGTGTGTGTGTGTGTCTGTCTGTCTGTCTGTCTGTCTGTCTGTGTGTATGTGTGTGTGTGTGTCCACATTTTCACTAGCAATGCATCGTCTAGGCAGTAAAGTGGCACCCAGAGATGTCTTGCAAGACAGCTATGAGAAGGATCCACACAATAGGCTCTCTGTATCTTTTAGTCCTTGATTCCCAGTGCAGCACAATTTCCCTGTCTTATTTGATTAAATTAATTTTAAAGAGACAGTGATTTAGAGGAAGAAAAGAAAAACAAATATTTTGAGCAGTCTCAAAGCATTTATCTTGATTACAAAACAGTCTACATGCAAACACTTCTGTCTTTCTTAATCCCGAATGAAGAAAAAGGCCTTCATCCCAGGTAATGGACAATGGGTATTTTTAATAATTCTTTATAAAATCTGAGATGAAAATATGTCTTAGAAATACACAAAGAGATCTATAAATGGATCTTTTTGCATGTGTTAAAACAAAACCAAACCAGAAATAAAACATTCGTGACCCTATAGACCCTTTGGCTATTATCTTCTTTCTATCACATTATAAGTGAATTTCAGGCTGTATCCATTTTTCTCATCTCCTTTTTGTACTTTAGCCCAACTGCAGTCAAATTGCACCATGACCATTTTTCCAAAACTGTGTCTTCCACTTTCTGGGCTCAACGATCCCTTCCTTATTGCCAAATCCATTGGAGGCTCTTTGTCTTCCTTCTATATGAGTCAGTTCCATAGTTTGACGTGGCTCTCTCTTCCCTGGGAGATTAATCCCTCCAGGTCTTCTGCCCCTAAAAAATATTATCTAACTGTTTCTCATGTGTTCAGAACTCTGCTAAGGATTTTGCATATGTCCTTATTGAAATACCACAACTTTCCTAAGAGCAGTGTGTCAAAATTGCATTTTTATAGAGGTAAAATCAGCTTTGAAGAACCTTGCCCAATTTCACCAAGCTGGAATGTGGCTATGCTTGTTCCAGAAAAGGCATTCTTAGCTGCTATATTCATGAGGACAAGAAGACCCAGCCCTGACTTACCAGCTGATTGGGTTATTTTTTTCATTCCTAACTTTTCTATTTAAAATGAAAATCTCTCACTTAAGCATAAGTAGGACACAGAATTCTTGCAAATACTTGTTTCCTGTCAGGTACCAGGTAAGCTTTTCCTATACTTGTCCTCAGGCAATGAGCAAAATAAACCTATGAAAAATTTACTATTATTATCCTCATTTTATATTTAAGGAAGTGATGGTTGAAAGCAATTACTCCAAGTCCGACAATTTCCTCCTTCTCTGCCTTCATTTTCCCATGCATCCAGTGGTCTCCTTCCCCTCTCTGCTCCCTGAGAGCCTCATCAAGGAAGACCTCAACCATGGGCATGGCTTCCACCCTCCACTGTTGACCACAAGTCTGTGTTTCCTGATCCTTCCAGGTCCAAAACTATTAATCTGTCAGCTAATCAGTCTCCATTTTTGTATTTCAAGATCATTTTAACCAAAAGAAAAGAACTGTGGAAAGGAAAGATGACAAACATAGTCATCTTTCCTCCAAAACTTACATGCCTTCCCCCTCTCTTTCTTCTCCCTAGAAATAGCACCATCATTTTCACTGCTGGTGCAGAAATGGGGGAGTCATTTTTATTCTACCCCATCTCCCTTTCCTTCCTCATCAGAGTAGTCCCTGAGTACTCTTAGCCCCAGCACAGCAGAAGTGGCATCTGTCCTCCTCCTGACTCACATTGCCTCTGCATTTATCCACACTCATCTTTTCCTGCCAGGATTCCCTACATTACCTCTGGCTCCCTGTGGTCCACACTGCATGCCTCTGACGTTCACATCCACACCATGTCACCTGAGGCTCAACCTCAGAAGGCTCATGGCTGGTTACTTTCCCAGTCTCCATCTCACCCATTCCCCATTGGACAGTAGCTGTGCATTTATGCAGAATTGGCTTGTCCTCTGGTTCATGATGGACAATATCCCAGGAAGAATTTCTGATATAAGTCCTATTTGTTTCTCATCTCTGCTTTCAGGTTTTGCTCACTTATACATTTCCTGCATTTGGATCAAAGCCCCCATGCTCCTAGCATCATTTGAAATGGGAATTGTTATCATATCTCCCCCGCCTCAAGGAAAAACCCAAGGGAGCAGTTGGCAGAGATGGAATGTCCTCTAGATTGTTGAGCACTAAATAGGACTTATCACAAGCTGTCAGAATCAAGTAGACTTGGAAGTACCCATCGGGCGTGAGAGGAGACATAGGGCTGAAAGTGAAGGCTACAGCCCCCCAGACCCAGCCAAGAGAAGTTGTCCCAACAATGAATCCAGATAGTCTTGGCCTTACAATGATTCAGCTTATGATTTTCCCATTTTACAAAAGTACAAAACCCATGCAGAGGCAGTAGAAACTACTCTTTGAGTTTGGATCTATTCTGGTACTTGTGATGGGTGGTCCTACGACTCTTGAGATGCTGGGCAGTGGCAGTGAGCTGCAGCACCCAGAATCACAGGGATACATCCCCTCCTCTATTAACAGCCTCCTGTATACTTTGCATCATCTCTAGGTTACTTAATACAGCAGTGTATGAGGTTGCTAAGCTGCAGTGTTTGGCAAGTTAAGTATATCAAAGGGATCCTAGACCTAAAATATTTCCAAATTATGATGAGTTTATCTAGACATCACAAAGATGTCCCTTTGTCATAAAGCAAGGAGCATCTGTAGACTAGAACTGTCTGTGAATATCTATCAAAATTTACAAATATAAAAGAACAGATTAGAAAGAAGACGGAAAAGAATAGTATCCCGGCCAGAACCAAGGCAATAGCAATGTCTATACATGTTTGTTTATGGAATAATGGCAAGAAAAAGTTTGCTGCATGTGCTGTACAGAGCATCTTTTCACATGTTTTTGATCTGCAGTTGGTTGGGTCCATGGACGCAGGACCTGCAAATATAGAGGCCAGCGCTATGGGGCATGCTATAGTGAACAGGTATTAGTTGCTTATCTGAAATTTAAATCTAACTGGATGTTCCATATTTTATCTGGCAGCTCTACCCAAGCCTGACAACAGCACAGCGTCATTTGGAGCCCAAGGAAAGTCAGAGCTGAGGAGGAGGGCAGCCCAGCAGGGACATGATCATGAACGTCTGTGACCAGCAAGGAGCCCATAGCAGCAAAGAGCAGGGAAGTAAGAGCAGAACCTCTCTCTCCTCCTGCCCAACAATCTCCTGCTCCTGCTCACCATAGCTGAACACAATTAGAAACCAGTTAAAAAGAGGGTCAGTGATAGAGTGCTTGTCTAGCAAAGGTGAGGCCCTGGGTTCCATCCCCAGCACCAAGAAGATGAACAGTGGGGTGGGGAGAGAGAAAGAAAGAGAGAGCGAGAGAGAGGAAGAGAGAGAGAGAGGTGTTAGAACTACAAGAAGTGAACAAAAAAACATGGTGAACGTTGAAATTTTAAAAATTTATTGCACTAAAAGATACATTGCCATTAACTCCCTCCTCCCCACCCAAATACTCCCCCTGGCTTTGAGCACACTTATCCCCTCATTCTTGCCCCTTTCTGAAGCCATTCTAGAAGTCCTCTTTGGTGAGTGTCTTTAGTTTCATCCTCCGTCATGACAATGGTATCTCACACGTCGCTTCCAGTACAGCAATTCTTGTCAAGTAAAAACATTGCAGTGTGTCCTCATCCGCTTCATTCACCAGATCTGGGTCTGTGCGACTTCTGGCTCCTCCCCAAAGTCAGGATGACCATGGAAAGTAAATGTTTTGCATCTATTCAAGATATTGAGGCAGCCGTGACAGTGCAGCCAAAGGAAAGAGGACTTCCGGAACTGCTTCAGAAAGTGGCAAAAATAACAGGCTAAGTGTGTTCAAAGGTTGGGGAGTATTTGGGGAGGTGGGGGTGGGGTTCATGGCAATGTGTCTTTTACTGTAATAACGTTTTTAAATTTAAACATTAACCATATTTTTTTGTGTGTGTGGTACTGGGGGTGGAACCCAAGGCCTCGCACTTGCATGCTTTGCAAGTGCCGGACCACTGAGCTGCACCCCCAGCCCATTTTTTTTTTTTTGTACTTTTTGAGACAGGGTCTCGCTAAATTACACAGACTGCCTCTGGTCTCGAACTTGCGATCCTCTCGCCTCCGCCTCCCGAGCCGCAGGGATTATAGGTGTGGGCCACCGAGCCAGGCATACATTAACCGTATTTTTTGATCACACCACATATGGGGTGAAGACGTATGATCCCTTCCCTCCCCATCATAAAGTCCAGGCCAACATTCCTGTAACAAAGCCAGGTTAGCAAGAGGAAAGCATAACAAATTTATTTAATCAAGGCTTTACCTGACACCGGAGCCTTCAGAAATGAACACCCAGGGAAAACTGTCTGCTTTTATGCTTAGGATCAATGAAGAATGAACAGCTGGGTAGAAATGTGACTGGACGGAGGAGAATGACCTAATCTAATAGACTGAGGGCGGGGGACCCTGCAAGACCTGCCTGCTCGGCTTCTTCTTGGCCTGTCTGTGTGGCACTCCTTTCCTAGACACACGGCAGGACCCTCTGGGAATGAGTCTCTTTTGATCTACTATCAGACAGGGCAGGTCAGAGAATTTCTCTCTGGCCAACTCCTACGCAGAAAAGCAGGGGAAGGAATATTTCTAGGTTTTATGGCTGGCCTTTGGGGAAGAAGAATTCTAGTTTTTTATGGCCTGCCTGAGGAGAGGATGGGAAGCAGAGAAGGAAGGGTAAGAGAAGGTCAGAAAGGCCTTGCTTCTGATGCCTTCCAAGGTTTCTCAGTTCAAAGCACTTAGGAAAATGCCACAATGCTGTACTTTGGAGTATTGCTTCTGAGCCGTAACACTATAATTGTTAGGATTATTCTCCTGCAAAAGAGAGGCCAGTAGAGATGGCAAAAAATAAACAAGAACATGGGGGACAGTTAGAGTCAAACCAGCAAGCTGGATACCACATTCCTGTGAATGTTTTCTATACTCCATGTAGAAGTGTTTAGGGAATTTTTGTTTTTGGCTTAAGATCATCAGTTGTTGTTGTTAGGTGCCATCAAATCATGTCCAACTCATAGCGACCCTCATAGGGTTTTCAATGGCTGACTGTTTGGGGATTGCCTTGGGAGTGGATTGCCAGGCCCTTCTCCCATTTTTGCGGTGCAGGGAATTGAACCCCGGACCTCACAGACTGCAGAGCAGTGCTCTACCAACAGAGCTAAATCCCAACCCCTAAGATCTTCAGTAGTACTGGATTAACAAAAGGCAAATATTTACAAATGGTTGCCTCAAAACAATTACACAGTAAAATAGTACCCAAATCCCATGTGTATATATGCACAGATACACAAGAAGTTATCTCTTTCTAAATGTCTATGTGTGCAGTTCACAGGCACCAAGACAAATTATTATCATGAGCATGAGTGATACATTGCCTCTTAGACAGGTAAAATCTTCTTGTTTTATACCTGGGAACTATCTCAAGAGACAAACAGATTTATTTCCCATTTGTCATATTTTTGCCAGAGATTAAAAACCAGACACTAGGCCAGGGTTAATTTGTGATCAGAATTGAAAGAACCAAGCATTTTTGGCACCTCTAATTTTTAGCAGTAATAATTATAATTAAACTCCTTTATCATTTCTAATCTCTTTGCCCCCTCCAAGATCAAGTGATACATGAAGGGCAGGAGGAGGTGATGGGGCTGGCGCTGCAGTGCAGACACCTGCACTGAGGGAAACGGGGGGGAGGGGGCGGGCAGCAGAGGGAAAAAGTGGGGGAACTTTCCCAAGACCTCTGAACAAGCAGCACACCGACTCCTACTTCTCCCTCCTGATTGCAGTCTCTCCTTGTGTCCGAGGGTCCACATCTGGGATTCAACTACCTCAGATCAAAAATACCCAGGGAGTCTGGTGTGGTGGTGCCTGCCTTTAATCCTAGCAACTTGGGAGGCAGAAGCAGGAGGATTGCAGGTTTGAGGCCAGAGGCAGCCTGCCTATGTTAGTGAGATTCTGTCTCAAAATCAAAGTAAAATAAAAAATGGGCTGAGGGTGCATCTCAGTGGTTAAGCACTTGAAAAAATCACGTGTAGAGCTGGGCGTGGTGGTGCACACCTGTAATCCCAGCGGCTGGGGAGGTGGAGGCAGGAGGATAGCAAATTCGAGACCAGAGGCAGTCTGTGTAACTTAGCGAGACCCTGTCTCAAAAAGTAAGAAAATGGGCTGAGGGTGCAGCTCAGTGGTCTAGCACTTGCAAAGCATGCAGACGCAAAGCCCTGGGTTCAACTCGCATTCCAAAAATAAAAATTAAAAACCACGTGTGAGATCCTCAGTTCAACTCCTCAATACTGCAAATAAATAAATAAGTAAATAACAAAAAATACTCACTGAAATAAATATATCTGTGCTGAAAATGTAGGACTTATTTTCTCATCATTAACTGCTAAACAGCATAGTGTAACAACTATTTATGCAGTATTCACACTGTACTAGGTAGCGTAAGTAGCCTAGAGATGATTTGAAGTGTATTGGATTATGTGCATAGGTTGCATGAAGGAATCAAGCATCCATAGGTTGTGGTATCCACAGGACCATCCCCCATGATGGCAGATGATTGTACTTCCACTTCATTAATCTCTTCAAGTTATTTAACCTTTTTAGGACTAGTTTACCTCCATGCAATCATGTGAGGACAATAGATAGAAATCATACCAAACTCCACTGACAAAGGTCGTTAATCCAGGGAATTGGTCAAACCCATTGGAACTCAGCTTCCACTCAGCCGAGACTTTTCCTTCCCACTTCAAGAGAAGCCATTGCTGGACAGGAAGAGGGGTGGGAAAGAAATCCTTCCTGAATGCCTACACCAAGAGACAAATTCTCACACTTCATATCAACTCAAAAAGGGATTCCTTTCACCCAAAAGCCCCAACTTCTGTTCCCCAGCGTAGCCAGTCACTTGTTAAATAAAGAGAGAACAAATGGGGGGGGGGGGGTGAATCCTGTAAATAATGGACCATCCTGACATAAGCCTGTGTTCTAAGTTTTAGCTCATGTGTTCATTAATATTGTGTGTTTTTTATTTCTTGGTTTCATCCATTAACTTTTAGTCCTTTGTGTTCCAAGGTCCCAAGTACGAAGTGGGACCAAAAAATGCAGTGAATATTTAAATTTTAAAACTTTATTATTCATGAAACAGGGCTTCCAGAACTGCTTCAGAAAATGGCAAGAACAATGAGGTAAGTGTGTTTGAGGACAGGAGGAGAATTTTGGAAGGGCATTAATAGCACTGTGTTTTTTACTGTAGGACATTTTTTCTTTAAACATTCACTGTATTTTTTGTTCACACGTCCCACAATGCAAAACATTGTCAAAAATTTTCACAAGAATTTCAGACTCTAATCTGTACCCTCTCCAGGAACAGCAGAAGAACATATTAGACTCCTCCGTTAGAAGTTAGAAGCGTCGTTACATGGGTGCTCCTCAAATAATGATGAGGTTATATCCCGGACCAAAATGCATCGAACCCACATAACCTACCAAACATGGTAACCTAGCATTATTACCCTGTAGAGTGCTAGTCATTTCCTCTTGGGAACATGTGGCTGGGCAGAAGGTGGCTCATTGTCACTGCCCAGCACCATGGGGGGTGCTGTTCCACATATCACTAGCTCAGGAAAAGATCCAAACTCAAAATTGGAAGTGTGGTTTCTATTGAATTTGTACCATGATAAAGCAGAAAAGTTGTAAGTTGAACCATTGTAAGTGGGAGACCCATCATACTTTGCACAGTTAGAAGGAAAAATAAGAAAATGAGGTACTATCCAGTTAGCCTACATCTGAATGGCCCCATTGCCGGATGGAAATCTGATCCTTGGTTTCCGGCCAGGCGAGTACTAAATTCCCCGGATGTCCATCTAGCGCTCTGCGCGGAAAGACGCCATGTGCAGTAGCTTACCCAGACTGCGGGCACAGAGATAGCAGCCTGTGCGTGTCTTCTGTGGTGGAGAGAGAGCCGTGACAGATTCTGGTCAATAAACTGGTGCTCAGATGACCCCACAGAAAGACCACAATCAAAGGAAAGGTCCAAATGATAATGAGCCTCAGTGGCCCAACGCAATGGCAATATTCTCCAGCCTTTGAAGTGTGCGAGGAATATGAGAATCCAAGAGGCACTTCCACGGGGCCACCGGGAGGGCCCAGCAGGACCGTGTGAACCGGGTCCTGCAGGCGTTTGTCCTTGGTTCTCATCTAGCAAATCGCCAAATTTATACAGACAGCTGCTGCTCAAGTTCTTCCAATGCTGTTCGGAGGGAGACGCGGGACTGCCCTGGGCCTGCAGGCCCAGCAGTCAGTCTGATGAGAAATGCAGTTGAAAGAACAGACTGAAAAGCCAAATACCTGTCAGAATCCTTCACACTCCAGCGTTGCCAGAAGGCCTATAAAAATGTCATTGTCTCTCAGCTGCCGGTGATTATATTACCCTTTACATTGGCTCTTGGTAATAAAAAAAAAAAAGCAAATATCATTTTTTGCACCACTCTAGCCTTCCTCTGGCCTTTTTCAAACAATAATAGACTAAATATAAAGAGACAGAAGTCATTACTTGGCTCTTTAACTAGTGCCAAGGAAAATGAATAATTAAGGGAACGTTACTTGAAAGAAATTTACACAGTTGCTTTCAAGTTAGAAGCAAATAAGAGCTCTTTAAAAATACATCATTTCCCCTTTATCTTAACACGGCGTTTGTACTCCAGCTAATACATTATGGTTGCTACTGTTTAGATCTTACCCCCCAAAAAAGGCTTTTAGTTTCCATTATCCTATTATAAGTCCCAAATCAAACAGACACAGAGAGGACAGATGCGGAGGGTGGGGAGGTAGGGGCTGTTCTGTTTGCACAGCTACTTTTTCACATCTGGCCAAACAGCCAATATTTAATTTTATTCACCACAGACAGCAATTCCAAAACACAGTTCTCCAACTCCCCTTGAAACCCCACCTCAGTTGGGGGAAGTCTGGCTGTTTAATATATGCACAGGACACGCTATATATGTATGCACCCACATCTGCATTCATGCTGGGCAGTAATTCATTCTTCTACCCGTCTCTGGTTTACTTTCTCTCTGTCTCCATCTTTCTTCCTTCCCTTCATCTGGGTCTTCAGCCTCCCCTAGGCAAGGAGGCTTATACAGAGCTGGCCTAGACTGGATGAAACATTCTATTCCTAGCCTTCGCCCAGGTAGCAAGCTGCCCTGTTAGAGGGAGCATAGCAGGAAAGGCAGAACAGGAAGAATCCGGCTTGGGGAAACTTTGCTGAGCTTCAGGGCAGTGACGGCAGGCAGTACTGAGGCTTCAGATGGGGCCCACTTATTGTGGCTTCCAGAACCAGTTGTTGTTGTTGTTAGATGCCATTGAGTCGGGTCCGACTCATATTGTACCTCATAGGGTTTTCAATGGCTGATTGTTTCGGGATTCCCTTGGGAGTGGGTTGCCACATCTTTCTCCCATTTTTGCGGTGCTGGGAATTGAGCTCGGGACCTCAGAGACTGCAGAGCAGCGGTCTACCAACTGAGCTAAATCCCAGCCTCTTTCCAGAACCAGAAACAACCTCAAGTCCACGTGAGCCCAGGTATGCAGCTACCTGTTCACAGTGAGAGGGACAACCCACTTGCCTAAGATCAGCTTGGGGTACAAATGGAACTCTATTTGGAGACAGTGTCTTTTCTAAAGAGAGGATTTTGTTAAAACGAAGCCATAGGGTGGGGCCCTAACCCAATGACTGCCATCCTTGTAGGAACAGGGAGAAACACCAGGGATGTACAAGCAATGAGAAAAGAACATGTGAAGAGACAGAAAGAGAGCCACCATCTGCAAGCCTAGGAGAAAGTTCTCATAACTCACCTGATGCACCTTCATCTTGGACTTCCAGCTTTCATGAGCAAATAAATTTCTGTTGTGTAAACATCCCAATCTGTAGTATTTTGTTATGACAGCCCTAGAAAACTAATGCATTCTACAAAGATCCATCTTTTTCTCCTTCCTGAAAAGTTACCATATTAGTTTCTGAGAGATGCCATAACAAAGCCCCATAAACCAAGTCCCTTAGAACAATGGAAGTTTAATGTCCTGCAGTTCTAAGGGACAAAAAACCAAGGTCAAGGTGTCATCAGGGTCGGTTCCTTCTGAAGGCTGTGAGGGAGACTTTTCCCTGCCTCTCTCCCAGCTCCTGTGGTTCACTGGAGATCTTTGGTGCTCTTGGACTGTAAATACAACATCCCAATCTCTGTCCTCATTGCCATACAGTGTCTTCCTGTGTGCTTATCTGTGCTGTGTCCAAATTTAGCCTTTTTATAACGACATCAGCCATAATGGATAAGGGCTCACCCTAATGACTTATTTTTTTATTTTTTTGTGTGTGGTGCTGGTGATCGTACCCAGGGCCTTGTGCATGCTAACCAAGTACTACTGAGCTTTTCTTTGTTGTTGTTAGGTGCCGTCAAGTTAGTATCCGACTTACAGTGACCCTACATACAACAGGGGAAACACTATTGTCAGTGCTTCTCTGCTTTTCATAGGGTTTTCAATGGCAGATTGATTTTTGGGAGTGGGTTACTGGGTCCTTCTCCCAAGCCTACAGCACCTGGTGTCCCCAGGCGGTCTCCTATCCAAGGACTAACCAGGACTGACCCTGCTTAGCTTCCGAGATCTGACAGGATTGGATGCCACAGGGCTACGGCTGCAGGCTTTTCTTTGTAGTATAATTGAAATAAAATAAACACAAAAAATTTTATTTATTTCCAAAGTACAACATGAAGTATTATTATTATGTGCACATCATGGAATGGTTACATCCTAATGACCTCATCTTAACTTGATCATTTACAAAGACCCTATTTCTAAATAAAGTCATATTCACAGACATTTGAGATTAGGACCTCAACATCTTTTCAGAGGATGCAATTCAATACATAGCTGCTACCTATACCCTTATTTCTAGAATGCCAATGTCAAAAAATTATTTATAATTGAACAAAAGTGATGTCACCTTCATCCCTGCTTCTAAATCCACCTGGTCTACTCATTAATGTTCTGAGTTCTTTCATCAGTGAATAGAACTTTTCTGGGTCCAATGATAAGGAAGACTTTGACTGCAGGGACCTCCTAAGGAAACTCCACCAGTGCCCACCAGTAGAGTATTTCCCAGAAGGTCTTTCCCAGGAAGGTGTAAAACAACTAAGGGCCATTACATAGAGGTCTCCAATACTGGGTACAACTAGACCAAGGACAAGAGAAACCGGAAGAGGTTGGGGGTTGTGGGGATCCGTGCGTGTGTGTGTGTGTTCAGATGCATATGGTTTTCATCCATGTATTCTTTTGTGTGCTATGGGCGTGGCCTCGTCACCCAGGGGAAAGCCTGGTGTTTTGAAGGAGCCCGTAGTGTGCTGACATGGTCACCTTAGGCTTGGAGCAGAAAAAATCAGAAGACAGCAGCAGACTCTTCTGACAAGAACAAGACAGGAAGAGAGGAAGAAAGACCAACGGAGTCTTTAAAAACCACCTTGACTTGTTTGCCTTGCCCAGAGGTGATTAATTATACATCATCCCAGGAAACGGCACATGTTCCATGTTCCGGAAACGCTCTTCAGTGAATGACATCCATTTGTGTTTCGGTGGAGTCAATCCAGGTGATTAAGGCCGAGGGAGGTCCTGGGTAAAGAATCTACAAAGCAGTGTCACTCCACACACATATTTACTCTTTCAGAGCAAATTCAGCAGGAAATCCAGTCACTGATGTAAACCTTTGCAGTTAATTTGCTCCCAGGGGCATTTTGGGGGCTGGTATCCCTGAAGCATAGACAAGAAAATCCCATTATTTGAAATATATTCATTGTATTTCTGTTTAACTCTGGGCTGTGCACTGCGGAGTTAAGAGTAAATAGGGAGAGAGTTGAGAATGATAGGCGGTAATCTCAGGGTGTTCTCTGCCAACAGGAAGTACACCCGCTTGGCAGCATCCACGCATGTCATGAGAGCACGTTTAAAAATCACATGCAGCGGCAAGTCAGGGCTGGGGGGGAGTGTGCGCGCATGCGCGGCGCGCATGTGCAATGATTTATGTGACTTCATTGGCGCTTTGGGCAGTATCACTCACAAAGTTCATCATTGCTGGTGACCTCATGACTCTGAAGTCCTTTGTTTCAGGAGAATATATTGTTTGTGACACTACCGAACTTTTGAAGTCTTCACAGTAAAGCACGTAGCTGCACATTACTACTTTGCTGGAAAGAAAGAAATAAAATACCAGCAAGGTAATTTTTTTTTTTTCTTTTGGGTCCTGGGGGTTGAACCCAGGGCCTCGTTCTTGAATGCTGTGCAAGTGCTGGGCCACTGAGCTGCACCCTCAGCCCAATTCTTTAACTTTTTGAGACAGGGCCTCGCTAAGTTACGCAGACTGCCTCTGGTCTCAAACTTGCGATCCTCCTGCCTCTGCCTCCCAAGCCTCTGAGATGACAGGCGTGTGCCACGGTGCCCGGCTCAAGGTAAATTATTTTAAAGGCACTCTGCCATCATTTCCTTACAGTCTGGCCCTTGGTGTCTTGGTATGTAATGTCTTGGTCTGCAAAATTACCTATCCTACAGTTTTGTTAGGGGTTTTGATCCACCCCACGCACTGTCTTTTCCATGGGTGTGAACTGACTAATTTGCAGTCATTTCCACACTCTTTCATCAAGCCAGTCACATACCCCACACCTCTCTACTCAGTCCAGCCTTCTCTTCCCTGGTTCCTTAGAGAACCTCAGTGTAGTGCGAGTACCTCTCCACCCAGACATGATGCAGAATCTTTTTGAGAAAGGCTCTGCCCTGCCTAGTCATTTTATAAATAAGCTCAGCAGCTGCTACTAGGGAGTTCTGGGCTGTTGACCCTGTGGTTGCCAGGAGCCCCAACCTAGCCATTCACACTCACTGGTAACCGTTGTTCTAGCAGAGCTAAAGCTTCAGCAGTGTTGTGCTCTGGCTTTCAAATGAGGGAACTCTCTCCTCTCGCTCCCCTATGCATTATGTCTGTGTCTGGCTTGGCCAAAATGAGCGGACGCCCCGTTCCTCTTCTCTAAGATGGTGTCTAAGATGGGGAAGATATTCTGCAAGAGCCTCAGTAGATCTGAGGAGTGAAGGACAGAGGACCTAACATACCACATGAAGGACAAAAGGACCTAACACACCATGAAGGACAGAAGGACCTAACACACCACAGTCCCTTGCTTGGCTCCTCTCTTCCACTCCAGACCAAGCCCAGCCTCTCATCTAACCCCCACTAACACCGAGAAACATGGAAGAGAAACTGTTCAAGGACTCATTACATCATCATTTTCATCACGGTCATCAACTACCTGGGCATTGTCATCATCATCACCACCATTTACCAATCTGGTCTTCACAAGACCACTTCACTGGTTCTTGATTTCTTTTGTTTTGCTTTTTTACGTTGAGACACGGTCTCACTAAGTTACGCAAGCTGCCTCTAGCCTCGAACTTGTGATCCTCCTGCCTCTGCCGCCTGATCTGCTAGAATGGATTGCAGGCATGCGCCACTGTGCCACCTATGTGACTGGTTATCTAGCTGTTCCCCAATCAGTATCCATCAGCTTCACTGGTTGTTTTAGGACCACACAGACATAAACCAAACCTTCATGAGGAGCAACCAGTCAACATCTTGCAGTACCATGAAGCATACCAGCCCCAGGGACATACAAGAGAATCGAAAGAGAAATCATCAGCCACATAAATGCCACCCAATAATAAAAGGTGTTTTGAAAGATAATAGGGAAACCTTTACAACAGGATCTATCTACCGGTTAAAAAGAAGAATCCCATCTCTACTGCTTCCTGGGATCGATCTATCTTTGGGGTACATTGCATCCATACGTTAAAGAATAAAGTAGATAGCATGTTGTTGTTGTTGTTGTTAGGTGCCATCGAGTCGGTATCCGACTCATAGCGACCCTCATAGGGTTTTCAATGGCTGACTGTTTTGGGATTGCCTTGGGAGTGGATTTCCAGGTCCTTCTCCCATTTTTGCGGTGCTGGGAATTGAACTCGGGACCTCAGAGACTGCAGCGCAGCGCTCTACCAACTGAGCTAAATCCCAGCCCAGATAGCATGATCCCATATGTATTAAAATATCCAAAACTCTTTGGGGGCAGGTAGGTGGAAAGGAAACATATACTGTTTTATTTGTGCAGTTATAAAAACTTAAAGATAAAGTCTCCCTGTTGGGAAGCTTCCAGCCAATGAAGGGTATACACTGAAATAGTTGTCCTCTGTACGGCATAGGCTTTGGGGCTACAAGGTCAGTGGAAGAAGAGCTGGGGATTGTCCCTGAGACCCGCTGGCAAAGATTTACAGAGGCTTGAGGAATGGGTAAGATTTGGAAAAGTAGAGAAAAAGAAGGGAGGCAAATAGACAAAGCATCTTATGTTGCTAAACCTCCTTTTTCACCCCTGCAAGAGGTGTATGTGCATTTTATAATGGTGATAAAATTATCCCAAAGGTCTATGCAGGTAGTTAATAAAAACTTAAGGAAATATACATTATGGAAGGGACAGAAAAATGTGCTTTGCACTTCCATTGCAGAGTAAAATGCTGGGTTTCCTTTAACAGAAATAAAAAGCAAAGGAAAAGAAGAAGGGGAGGTACACGGAGTATATTTTAATTCTTAATTGCCTTGTAATCATTTTCTGATCGCCCGTTCCCTGGCTGCACTCCTTACAACCGCTTGAAACAGAAGCCCATTCATTCTGTATTAATATTGCTTTCTAATGAAAAATAGATTAGGAATCACCTTTTTAATTGCCCTAGACCGATTCCTCCTTTTAGCTCTAATGTGCTGCCTAAAGCCCCCTACTTAGGGGTCTTCCTGGTTCTAAGAACCTTTAAGTGCCTCTCAGCAGCTCCCTTGTTGTAATAAAAGCGGGCGGCCCCACAGTACCTCAGCTGCACACAATTAATCCCCTCCCAGGATGCTGCTGGATGAATGATTCAGCAACCTTTCAAAGGGCCTGACTAATCTTCATGCACAGCCAACATGTGTTACAACAAAGTTAATCCAACAGGCAACATCAAGAAACGAAACAGATTTATTCACACGGGGACAGAAATGCAGAAGCACACAGAGTAAGGCAGGGAGGCACTTAGGCGTCTTCAACAAAGAGCAGGAACTCTGCCTTGGGGAGGTGGAAATGTTCCCCTTACCAAAGCGAGCCACGCCCTCCTAATTCAGACCAGCATTTCCAGGCTCCATGGATATCTGCTGCTTTTGAAGTTAATCTCATTTTGAGAAAATGTTCTGTGGTGAGATAAGTTTGAAAAACAGGGGTCTCATCCAAATTAAACAGGTTCTGTTCCCACTGCAGAACTTCTCAGAATCTTTATTATGGCAAGCGAAACCTTCCCACTTTTCACTCCATTTCCTGTAAGGTCATCATCTGACACAGGGCAGTATCATTGTCAAAACTAAGAAGTTAACTTTGGTAGGTTACTTTCAACTGGAGACATTTTTGGATTTTTACTAGATTTCCTATGGGAGCTGGGCTTTAGCTCAGTTGGTAGCGGGCTGCTCTGCATTCTCAGAGGACCCAGGTTCAATCCCTGGCACTGTGTAAATGGGAGAAGGACATGGCAATCCACTCCTGAAGGAATCCCAAAACAATAAGCCATTGACAACTCTATGAGGGAGCTGGGCTTTAGCTCAGTTGGTAGAGTGCTGCTTTGTATGCTTTGAAGATGCAGGTTCAATCCCCGGCACCATGTAAATGGGAGAAAGACATGGCAATCCACTCCTGAAGAAATCCCCAAACAATAAGCCATTGAAAACCCTATGAGGGTCACTATGAGTAGGACCAGACTCTATGGCACCTAACAATAACCACAAGCCACAAAGGAATCTGGGAAAGTGAATTTTTGACTTCCACATCAGAGAGAGCACAGACTAAAATGAGGCAGATGTTCCCAAACATTAAAAAAAAAAAGTAGTACAGAATTTCTGAGTGGCTAAGTATAACAACAACAACAAAAAAAATAGTGTGCGTCATGGGACAATTGCATAAAAACGCAATACATTTTGGGCTGGGATTTAGCTCAGTTGGTAGAGCGCCACTCTGTAGTCTCTGAGGTCCCGAGTTCAATTCCTAGCACCACAAAAAATGGGAGAAGGATTTGGTAATCCACTCACAAGGCAATTTCAAAAAACAATCAACTATTGAAAACCCTATGAGGGTTGCTATGAGTTGGACACAACTGGACAGCACCTAACAACAACAAAAGATCTTCCCACTCATGTCCTTTCTTTTTTCTATGATCCAATTCTGATATCATCATGCATTGAGTCAATGTAACTGAGTATGTTTTACTATTTTACTTTATAACAATCATAGATTTACAGAGAATTGCAAAAACAAACAGTGTCCAGAGAACCTGGGTGGCCTCTGCCCAGTTTTCCCATGGTAACATGTTGTGTAATTATACATCAAAACCATGCATTGGAGCAATCCATAAATTATATTAAGTACATATGCATATATATATATATTTTTTTTAAATCAAATACATTTTTAAACCCCATTTTGCCTCACAGCCAAGAAAAACAAATAATTTCCAGAAAAATGAAATTTGTCTCTCTCAAGGGTTAGTACTAGACAGGATTTATTAGAACTTTCTCAACCAAGCCAGGCATCACGGCATGCACCTATAATCCTAGTGACTCAGGAGGCTGAGGCAGGAGGATCATGAGTTTGAGGCCAGATGCAGCTTGCATTATTTAGACTCTCTCTCAAAATAAAAAACAAAAAGAAGGTTGAGGGTGCAGTTCAGAGATGGAACACTTGTCTAGTGTGTGTGAGGCCATGAGTCCAACACCCCCAGTGCTGCAAAATAAATAAATTTAAAAACTAAAAATGAAAATAAAACCTTTCTCAACTCAAAGTCTTCTGTGGTGACCAGCATACATATGCAGATTAGGAAACAATGATTTAGATCATCAAATATATTTCTTAGAGAAATACATGTCCTAGGAAAGGGCATTGTACTTAAGGTGATAACAATTGCAGTTAGTTACTTGGAGTTATAGTAGCTAATGTACTAACACCACGTAAAGGATTATACTTCCTTACAGCTGATGTTCTTCCTTTCCTATCCATTATAAGTCGGGCTGGGATTTAACTCAGTTGGTAGAGCGCCGCTCTGCAGTCTCTGAGGTCCCGAGTTTGATTCCCATCACTGAAAAAATGGGAGAAGGACGTGGCAATCCACTCCCAAAGCAATCCCGAAACAACCAGCCACAAGGTTGCTGTGAGTCAGACACAATTGACAGCAGCTAACAACAACAACAGGCTGGGATTTAGCTCAGTTGGTGGAGCACCACTCTCTAGTCTCTTAGATCCTGAGTTCGATTCCCAGCACTGCAAAAATGGGAGAAGGACGTGGCAAACCCACTCCCAAGGCAATCCCAAAACAATCTGCCATTGAAAACCCTATGAGGGTCTCTATGAGTCGGATACAACTTGACGGCATCTAACAACAACAACTACCCATTATAACATTCTTGATTATTACTGTTAGGCTGTTTACAGCCTTGTTCCTCAGAGTTTTGCTCCATGAACCAGAAGTGTGATAATTGAGGATTTGCCAGAAATGTAGTATCTCATACCATGGCCCAGACCTCCTGAGTCAGAATCTGCTCTTGGACCAGCTCCCAGGTGGTGAGTGTGTAGCACTGCAGTTTGGAAGCTCTGCTCTGCACCGCGTTTGCCACATTCCTGTGGTCAGTGGCTGCTCCCCACATCAGAACGCAGCAGGGTGCACCAGAGGGGAGCAAAGACAAGGGCCCTGAGTGACATTTGGATGCAGCCTCTTTAATGTGGTCATTTTGACCTTGAATTTGATGGATCATGAAGACAACCTCCCTTTTATGTACACAGTGGACATCCTCGGCATAGTCTGGCCACATTTCTTCTATCAGCCTGAGCCTGTCGTTGCTGCTCACAGAATTCCTCAGCCACCATCCCAGGTCATGGAGCAGGGACTATGCATGGCGGATGCTGTGCACATTTGTTGGTAAGACTTACAAGCCGTACGGTTTTTACATTTTGGTGGGACTGTTTCCATGCAACGTCTGTGACCCACAGTTCTGTAATCAACTGAATCAGAATTTACTGCCACGCTGAACTTCACGCACATCACCAGCAGAAAGCATTTTTTTGAGCTTTGAGAGTACAGGAAGTAGATCGTGAGGAGTCATGCATTTGCTCTGCCCCAGTGGACTCGAGGCATGGGTCCCCTGCCCGTGAAGCCGGCAGGGGTGAGTTCATGTGTGAGATTAGGTTGCAAAGCTCTTGCCCAGGATGAGGAGTTCAGCCATGGTCACGAAATAGTTTTCATCCATGTGAGCCAACTGGGGAGTCAGCCAACAGCTCGATCCCATTAGCGCTGAGCTCTAATGAGCTTATCCAACTAGGTAGAGGGAAACAGATGACAATGGGTGACAAGTATATGGGAGGCTAAACAGTTCACGGGGTCTTCTCTCTTTAAAAGAAAGAAAGGAAGGAGGGAGGGAGGGAGGGCGGAAGGAAAGAAGGAAAAGAAAAAGAAGAAAAGAAAGAAAGAAAGAAAGAAAGAAAGAAAGAAAGAAAGAAAGAAAGGAAAGAAAAAGAAAGAAGGGAAAGAAGAAAGGAAGGAAGGAAGGATGGAAGGAAGGAAGGAAAGAAGAAAGGAAGGAAGGAAGGATGGAAGGAAGGAAGGAAAGAAGAAAGGAAGGAAGGAAGGATGGAAGGAAGGAAGGAAAGAAGAAAGGAAGGAAGGAAGGAAGGAAGAGGAAAGAAAGGGAAGAAAAGAAAAATAAAGAGAAAAGAGAAAAGAAAAGAAAAGGAAAGGTACTACCCAGTACTGACAGGAACCAAAGTCCACATTTTGTCTTGGCCACTCCAAGTAGGCGGTTAAGATGCGGCAAGAGGGGAGGGAAGAAGCGTGTAAAATGTTACCGTTTGATGTATGACCTTATAGGTTTTCAAAGCCAGTTTTTTCCAGAAGCCTAACTGATTGGCACAGTCTCAAATCTCTGAAGGTAATTTATAGTCCTGGGCTAAATCTACAGCTTTGCCAAGGAACTATGCATGCAAATCTTAGCATTCTTAATAATGGACTTGGAACACTTCCTGTACAGAATCCCCACACAGCGCTTCGAGAAACAGCCATGCCATCAAAAGGACTGCTCTGGAGGAAGATGAGCGCTGAAGGCAGGGGGCGTCCGACGGTCCTCCCCCTTCCCTTCCACTTGAAGATCCCGTTTGCCACATTCCTGTGGTCAGTGGCTGCTTTTCAGAAAAGGATTTTGCAGTAGTAGCCCTGCCCTGTAAGGGTAGCTGCCCTCTAGGAACTCCAGCAACCCAGCCAACTCAAACACCAGAACACACAAGGCCCCCAAATAGCACTTTTCCTTATGAACCGAGGGACAAGCACCACTAAAGAAGAGCTTGCTGGAGAGGCTGCCCACATTCTGTCCTCTTTTGTTTCCTTCCTAATCCATTATTAATGCCCACAGGATGTCCTCGATTTGTCTTTAGCACCCTTTCTTTGTAGCAGCCACGGGAACCACGACACAGTGACTCTTGGGTTCAGAGGGCAATGATTTATTTTGCTGTTGTCTCAGAATGCAAACTGTCCGCAGTAGTGAGATAGCATGTACACATCGTGGCAATAGACTCTGGTGGGCAGTGCTGACAAAGAACTTCTCAGGCAATTACAAGACAGTGGGATGGGTGCCATGGCAAAGGCTTCTGTGGGATGCTAGTGAGGCACAGAGGGGTGGCCTTGGTGTGGGATAACTGGAGAAATCATGTTTAGGTTTAGGCTTAAAAGGAATGCATCACCTTGGAAAGCAGGGAAGAGAGAACATTCTGGTCCAAGGACAGAGCCCATGGGAGGAGGAAGAAGAAAGAAAAGGCTTGGCACATGTGTTAGCCCATTCAGTGCTGCGGTAAAGAAACGGACTGAAACAAACTTATGGGAGGAAAGATTTATCGGGGATCATGGTTAGATCTATAATGGTGGTGGGGCCCATGGTGGATGATTTCATGTCATGGCAGATCAGGAGAGAGACCAATCAGAACCTCCCTCCGGTGCAGGTGAAAACCACCCCACTTCTGCAAAACTACATCCTACCTGCCAACGCTCCATAGCTTCCAAGGATAGCGCCTCCTTCTGGGGACCAACCATGCAAACACATGATGTTTGGGGGCCATTTTAGGTTCAAACCATAACAGCACCTTCATGAGGAGGAAGATCCGTGAGCCCGAAGAAAAGGGTGTTTGAGAGGGTGGGAGGTAAAGAGAGGCAGGTACACAAGAGGAGGCTTAAAGTCAAGGGATCTTGTAAGGCTAGCTAAGGAGTGTGGATCCCTGAAGACCTGAAAGCTTTTGACACAGCCAGGTTCACCCTTCAGGTCCATCCCTCCACCCGAAGTTTGGAGAACATGTTGGCAGGAGGTGACACTGGGGACAGAGGAAACAGCAAGGGAGCCATTGCATCAGTCCAAAAGCAGGGCAGAGAGCAAGAAGAGGAGGGCAGATGGGATGAGCATGTGTAGGGCACATGCCTCCCAGTGTGGCCTGGATGTTCCGCAGGGCAGCACCACGCACACAGATACTAAACAATTCACTCAGGACCCTAGGGTGAGGGGCGTGGACTCCTGCAGCCCTCGGGGAGGCCGGCAGAGATGGGAGAAAGGAAAAGCCTCAGGCGCTTTTGCCTTACAGGGACAAGCACAGCTCTCTGTTTCTCTCTCCCCATATTTCTAAGACAAAGCATACCGCTTTAAGTGCTAGCAGCTCTTATACAGTCTCAAGGGCAGATGCTTCCATGTTGGTGGTCTCGGCGGGAGAGCGTTGTCTCCTTGCCAATGGTCCAGGCAAGAAAAGGGATCTTTCCTTGTTGGCGGTCAAAGGTCTAGGCGAAAAAAAGAGAAGAAAGGATGGAGCTGCTCCAGTGCAGCTCCTTATATAGCTCGCCCATGGAATGGCCTGAGCCAATCAGCTTTGAGTACAATTGTCCAATCAGGTTCGGGGGATTTGTGAAGTGTTTTGTAGAGACGTCCAACCAAGTTACTTTCATTTTCCTTAGATTTCTAATTTACAAACCAGATGTTCAAAAGCCGTTTTCCCAGTTTGGGGGCTTTTGCCAATTTCCTCCCAATTTTTCCCTACAAGCGTGGATCCCTGGGACATTTTGCGTTAAGTTCAAGGATGAAGCAAACCCCTCCCTCTCCTGCTCAACCTGAGCCTAGACTCAGTGGGAGAGGGAAGCACCAACAGAGTGGTGGCCTCAGGGACAGCAGCTCTAACTCAGGTTGTCCCCGGTACTCAGGAATCTGTGCCCTTGGGATGCCGTATCCCTGTATCCTTGAAGCATCTGGACGGGGTCCTGCCTGTGGTGTCAAGCTCCCTACAAGCCAGGAAATCACCAGTCACTTGGCCCCTGCTGCCCACGACCTTGACCCAGCCTCTATGGGTGGACAAGGCTCAGAGGACAATGTCTCAGAGTCTGAGACCTCCAGGGTGTTGGAGATTGCCCCTCCAAGGCTTAGGATTGAATACCTGCCTTGTGTCCCAGAGCCCTGAAGGTCTGGGCATTCAGACCAATCATCTTCACCATCCCAAGAGAGAAGCATCGGGG
Source organism: Pedetes capensis (assembly GCA_007922755.1). Classification (NCBI taxonomy): domain Eukaryota; kingdom Metazoa; phylum Chordata; class Mammalia; order Rodentia; family Pedetidae; genus Pedetes; species Pedetes capensis. Next base: position 95,065 of record VMDO01006739.1, read on the forward strand.
CAGCTGCAGAGCAGCTGGTTAAAGTAAGTCCTGTTAGCTGGGAGGGTCAGGTGCTGTGCATCTGCACCATGTGTTCTCCAGAGAGCTGCAGTCAGCCCCGTCCCCCTCTGCTCACCACCGCCAGAGCCACCCATCTGCAGATAAGGGTTCTGGAATCAGCAGGAGAGTATAAAACAAAGAAAAGACACAGACCTCATCCTGGAAAATGTATCATCTGGTTGGGAGAAGCAGAACATTCCCAGATGTACATAACAGCTAAAAAACACATTTACAGAGAATGCAACTGAAAGCATAGGTGGGGAGCCACTTCCTCAGTGGAAAGGCACCCAGCACGCAAGACCAAGCAAGCCCTGCTCACCAGCATAAGCACTTCTGTCTAGAGTCTACCTTCCTCTAGAAATTGATACAAGTGAATTACGGAAATAAAAATGAGAAGTGAAAAAAGAAAATTGGAGCCAAGGAAAATTGTTGTTGTTGTTGTTAGGTGTCGTCAAGTCAGGTCCAACTCACGGTGACCCTGTGTACAACAGAACGAAACACTCCCCAGCACTGTGCCATGCTCAGCACTATGTCAGTGCTTCTCTGCTGTTCATAGGGTTTTTAATGGCTGATCATGCTCAAGATTGTTTTGAGAGTGGACTGCCAGGTCCTTCTCCAAGGACCCTGCTGGGGATCCAATCCAGGGCCTCAGAGTGCACAGAGCAAACACTCTACCAACTGAGCTAAACCTCAGCCTCCAAGGAAAATAAGAACACAAAAATGCCGAACGTAGGTCAACCTATGGTGCATAGTTAAGCTTTGAATCTAGGTCTTCTTTTGCCTGGTGAAAATAAAGATAAGATTTTTTTACATAGTTCTCACAATCCAGTATCAGGGAGACATCAAGTTCTAAAACCTGGGTTGATCAAAGGGTAGTGCTTAGAACACCAGCATATGTAACCAGGGGAAGCTAGATAGGTATGAAAAGGTCAAGCCAACTCCAGACCTACTGAATAAGAATATGCATTTTAAGAAGAGCCCAGGGGATTCCTATGCACATTAAATTTTGAGAAGCATTGCTCTACAAGTCATCTTTCTTCTGGAATTTCATACAGGAGATCTTGAGTAATAAGGAATCTATCCATAGAGTTTTTTTTTATAATAAATCTAGAAAGCAACTGAATATATCTGTTTCTTACACCAACTTTGGAAATAACAGAGAATATAACAAAATTAACCTAAGACAAAGAGTTCTTAGACACAACACTGAAACCACAATCCGTAAAAGAAAATTTAGAGTAAATTGGGCTTCATCAAATTTTAGAAGTTTTGCTCTGTGGGGGAAACTTCTAAAAAGACTAGACAAACTGCATTCTGGGACAAAATATTTGCTTGCAATGCATTCAACCAAAGCCTAGCATCTCGAATATATAAAGAATCCTTAAAACTCCACACTGAAAAAAAAATCCAATTAGAAAATAAGCAAAAGATATAAAGGCATATTCACCAAAGGGGCAAAATGGAAGGCAAATAGGCCCAGGAAAAGATGTTCAACCTCATAAACCATTAAGGAAATGCAAATGAAATGCATATGTCACCGCATGTCTATTAAAACAGCTGTTATAAATAATTGTGACTGCACCACATGCTGGGGAACATCTCTCACGCACATTGGCAGTGGGAAAGTAAAAATGCCACAGCCTCTATGGAAAATAGTTGGCAATCTCTTATCAAAGTAAACCCGCAACTACCCTGAAACCAAGCACTCATGCTATTGGACATCCACCCCAGAGAAATGAGAATTTACGTTCACACAAGAACTAGTACACAAATGGTCACAGCAGCTTTACTCAAAATAGTCAAACAATAGAAGTAACCCAATATCTTTCACTAGCTAAATAAATTGCAATATATTTGTGTAGTGTAATACTACTTAGCCAGAAAAAAGGAATTGTTGATAGACATAAAAAGCTGGGTGGATCTCAATGGCATCAGACTTAGATGAAAAAGCCAATCTCAGAAACTTACATCCTGTATGATTCCATGTTATATAGGAACACCTCCAAAGGACAAACTACAAGGATAGAAAACAGATTTTGGTGATAAGGGTATAACTATCAGGAGAGACAGCCTGCAGCGGTAGCCCTGTGGCATCCGATCCCATCAGATCTCGGAAGCTAAGCAGGGTCGGGCCTGGTTAGTACCTGGATGGGAGACCACCTGGGAACACCAGAAGCTGTAGGCTTGGGAGAAGGACCTGGAAACCCCCTCCCAAAAATCAATCTGCCATTGAAAACCCTATGAACAGCAGAGAAGCACTGACAATAGTGTTTCCCCTGTTGTACAGAGGGTCGCTATGAGTCGGATACCGACTCGACGGCACCTAACA